>JAVTVY010012786.1:0-49792 GCA_036873755.1 Hanleya hanleyi
CGCATAACACGCGTTTCAAGGTAATCCAGCCTTCCGGGGATAAAGAGACACGCGCTGGTTCAGACGTACACCAACACCTACTATCGTCATCGATGAGCTCCACGCGTTGGGGATACAACAATAGGGTGCAGTCCGGTGTAAGAGTGCGCGTAGCTACAGAGCGCGCCTGGGGTGGAGTACGTCGTGGACGTCGGTGATAATAGCTTTCAGCGCCTGCCATAATGCCGGCCGGAGTAGGATAGAGGCACCACCACACTGTTCTAACCGGGGAAAAAAAGAATCATCTCTACCACTTCGTAGGTAGACACCGACTCCCACGTGCATGAAATCGACTTCGGGCTCTTTTCCCTGTAACAACCGTGTCAATAGAGTCCATCGTGCTAGGCTTAAACATAGCTTCACCTCTCGGGGATATTCTTCGATGAGCTGCAGTTGATGGTCATAGACGATGAGGATGACGTCAGGCGTGAGTTGGAAGAAGGCAAGCTCCGCTCCGCGCGCTGCCATAGTGGTGAATGACAAAACACCGACCAGGCAAATGTGTATATATCGATTCTTACCCCTTCGTGAAAGTCCGTGATGTCCGTAAAAAAAAACCCTAGTCCGTAACCGTACACGTTATAGGTGCACACCTCTCTCTATCCGTACCCGTCACCGTTCTAGTTTTTATTCCACCCTCACCCTTCGTGAAAGTCCGTCATGACTCGTGAGTAAAAAACCCCTAGTCCGTAGCCGTACACGTTATAGGTTTTTTTTCGCACCTCTCTCTATCCGTACCCCAGCACCGTTATAGTTTTTATTCCACCCTCCTGCTTCGTGAAAGTCCGTGATGATTCGGGCTGTAATGTTATCTGCAATCATTTAACCTGGGAATTGTGAATTTTCGCGCAAAATAGACGGATTGTAAATTAACCCAGGAAGGGTGGTCGCGCGGACCTGGGTGTAGACACCTTGTAGGCCACCAATCAGCATCCATTCTCATGTTTATAAATAGCCGCAATCATTTAACATAGGAATTTCCACTAGGTGAATTTTCGTGTAAAAATGAAGGGATTCTGACGACACCCAGGAATGGCGCCAGGGGTGTTGGTCCTTTTCAGGGCCAACCCCACAATGTTATCTCAATACACGCAATCATTTAACGTAGGAATTGTGAATTTGGTGCAAAATCACCGGATTGTAAATTAACCCAGGAAGGGTGGTCGCGCGGACCTGGGTGTAGACACCCATCAGCATCCATTGTCATGTTTATAAATAGCCGCAATCATTTAACATAGGAATTTGCTAGTGCGAATTTTCGTGTAAAATGAAGAGATTGTGACGTCATCCAGGAATAGCGCCAGGGGGTGTTGGCCCTTTTCAGGGCCAACCCCCAATGTTATCTCAATACACGCAATCATTTAACATTGACAAATTTGGTGCAAAAATATGTGGATTGAGAATTAACCCAGGAAGGGTGGTCGCACGTGGGCCTAGACATGCATCAGCCACGTGTACATCGACTATCATGTTATTAATACACGCATTCATTTAACATGGAAATTTTCCACTCAACGAATTTCGTGCAAAATCACGGGGTTCTGGCGTTAACCCAGGAAGGGTGGTCGAACCCACTATTGGCCAATGAGATGTCTATAAACAGAGCCAATGAAATGGCTATAAAAGAGCCAATCTGCTAGCCCTAAAAAGAACCAATGAGCGAGGTTGAAACAGCCAATGAAAATGACCTGTATGTGAGTATAAAGCCAGCGGGAGCATAGTGCGGGGCATTCCAAAACCTTTCACTGACGTGACAAGACATACGAGTGATATTACAGAAAACAAGATGAGCCGCGCTGTAGCGAAAATGTCTACTACCAAGGCCTCCGGACGAATGGCGATGGCACGCCGGGAGAGACAAAGAACAGAAAGACGTGCCATGGGAAAAGCGGCGAAAGATTTTTGGGCGGCGGAGGTTCAAGGCTGGCACCGATACTTAGAACATCAGAACAACAACAACTTCAACCGGCAGGCAACCCAAAATCTTATCACCCTCATAAGAACGGCGAGAACAGTGGGGGACGACGAGGCGTGGCTGGTGCATCTCGAAAACACCATGAACGAGATGCACCCTCCCCCTCCACGACGACGACAACAACAACAACAACAACAACAACACCCCGCAGTCGAGCCGGAATATATTCCCATAACAGCTATTCCACCCGCACGCTTCGTACAAGACCTCCTGCCCATATCTCCTGACATCGAGGACGACCACCACCATCAACACGTATATACCCGCCAGCCACACCGATATTTCTCCGTCAGTGAGATGGAGTAGACAGGAAAACTCCCCCTGAAGAAAACAGGGTCAACAAATTGACTCCAACGGCCCTTTTCAGGGCCAACCCATTGCTGTCGAAAGAGAGCTTCTAACTTGGCACAAATTCAAATCACAGGTCCTACATCATGCCCTCTTTATTCTATAGTATTAGCAAACTGCAACACCAAAAAGCAATCCCTGCCCCATTAACGGTCCTTTTCAGGGCCAACCTCTTACTTTGAAACACACAGGGTTTTTTTTCTCAGTGTTTTTAGGGCTAACCCATGCAAAAATTTGGCGCAAAATGATTGCAGATAACATTACAGCCCGAATCATAACGGACTTTCACGGACAAGGGGGGAGGAACATAAAAAAAAACTAGAACGGGTACGATACGATACGATACGAATTTTATTACGATCAAAGTAATACAGCCCGAATCATAACGGACTTTCACGGACAAGGGGGCGGGTGGAATATAAAAAAAACTAGAACGGGTACGATACGATACGATACGATACGATACGAATTTTATTACGATCAAAGTAAACGTACAGTGATGAAGGGGAAGTAGCTCCCATTACGATACGATACGAATTTTATTACGATCAAAGTAAACGTACAGTGATCAAGGGGAAGTAACTCCCAACATACTAGGTGAATTTGGTGTAAAATGAAGGCATTCTGTCGTCACCCAGAATGCATTGGGGTAATATTATAAAGAGTGGAATGGACTTTTAACCTGGAAATTGATGTGTTATTTACCTATTATTACCTAGGTATGTGTGCGGGAGTTTTTTTTTTCTTCTTATTTTGTGCTTTTCAGTTTTAGAAGTTTCCCCTTTCGGAAAGATGGGGTGGCTCTAAAAAGAGCCTTTGGAAGATGTAAGGCATTACATCGTTGGGGCCAGGTGGCGTTGTCTTCTCACAGTACACACCGGGCATATCAAGGCTATGAATTCACACACTAGGGGGTTGTAATCGTCCGGACACTGTGGTAATCGGGCATGTCGGTGTATGCAAGCTATACGCAAGGCTTGATGCCCACAGGGGAAAATGGCGTATTTAGCGAAGTGGTTACAGCATTCCACGCAGCGTAAATAGGATGCTGCTTGGCATTCTGTGTTGGATGCCAGTGTTGTTCTTATTGCGGTAGCGTAGTGGATGACGTCTTCGTTTTCTTTTTTGCTTATTTTCTTGTGTTCTCTCTTATTCTATTTTTCTTGCGTCTTTTCTGTTTTTTCTTGCGTCTTTTCTATTTCTTCTTGCGTCTTTTCTTTTTTTTCTTGAGTCTTTCTGTTTTTTTTGTTTTTTCTGTTTTTTTTCTTGAGTCTTTTCTGTTTTTTCTTGAGTCTTTCCTCTTCTCCTCTTTTGCTTGTCCTTCGCCTTCTTCTCCTTCGCCTTCTTCTCCTTCTTGTCCTTCTTCTTCTGTTTCTTCTTCTTCTTCTGTTTCTTCTTCTGTTTCTTCTGTTTCTTCTTCCGTTTCTCCTGCTTGTTGTTCTCCCTCTTCTTGTCCTTCTTCTCCTTTAGCTTGGAGGCTTTGTTGTTGTTTCAACATATCTTCTAGCACTCGGTCCATGTCGTCAAAACGTTGGTATTCGACTGTGGTAAGATCCGGTGTCGCTGCTGGGGGGTCACTAAGATCCGGTGTGGCTCCTGGGGGTCTTGATTAGGGCAGTCCTGGGGTTCGTCTTTAAATAAGTCTCCTATAATAGCATCGATACCATGGCTCGTCATGTACCATATCGATGGCCCCGAGCAGTTGTAGTTCATCATCATCATGATTTGTCATCAAGTCTGGTATGTCAATATCCATGATTTCAGCCAGGGAAGACTCCATGACTGTGGACTCAGGCTCGTCAAATACGACGTAATAGGCTGGTGAATTTGCACTGGTAAAATGAAAAGCTTCTGCACGTCTAGTAGACACTGGCATAATTGTGAATGAATCAGTAAATACTGCGCGCTATTTATAGTGTAACGCGCGGACGTGAGCGTAATTTTTATATTTTTTTTGTGCTCACTTACGCTGGAGAAATATTTTTGTGTTTCTTTTGCAATTTTAAACCGGTGTGATTTTGCAATAAATGCGAGTGCACGTATAAATTTTATTTCAAGTTGAACTGGAGCAACTGATCGTGTAGCATTTAAAAATTTAGAAGGGTAGCGGTAGACTAAGCCACTATTTTAATGATTTTATCGATTTTTAGACGCGTCACGTTATGGTTAGGTAGTGTGGAAAACCCGGTACACTGGAAATAAATCGGTTTTCCTGGGTAAAAATACGTCAAGTATGTTGCTCACAGCCTTATAATGTCACCCTGAAAATTGTAGCTGGTTTATCGAAAGAAAACTAAGAAATTTTATCCTTGGGCTACGGTAACACAGCACTATACAGTGTGCAGGCAAAATGTGAGTACAGCTATGGGTGTCAAATGGGGAGTGTGTTACCGTAGCCCAAGGATAAAATTTCCTAGTTTTTTCTTTTCGATAAACATGCTGCAGTGAACTCACATTTATTGCAAAAAAAAATGAGACCCGTTTTAAAGTTGGGAAATAAAACACAATTTTTTTTAGCAGATACCACCATCTTGGACCCACTGCCACAGGCCGCCATCTTAAACCCACCATCCACCATCCCACCACAGCCGCCATCTTAAACCCACCATCCACCATCCCACCACAGCCGCCATCTTAAACCCACCATCCACCATCCCACCACAGCCGCCATCTTAAACCCACCATCCACCACCACAGAACGCTTAGGCTATAAATAACGCGTAGTATGTTGCCATTTATTCACAACTACAATGATGGGTACAAGACGAAGGCTATTCACCGATCCTAGAGATCCTAGAGAACCTAGAGAACACAGAGAGGTGATTACGAGTGGAGAACATAACGATGGAGTGACAATAATTACAAGCTTTCAGCAGGTTATTGCCGACGAAACGATGATACGGCGAAGTGAAGAACAACTGGAAGAGATGAGGAGGGAGGCAATGGAAGAAGATGCGAGGTTGATAAGACAGCGAAGTCAAGAACAAGACGAAGAGATCAGGAGGGTGGCAATGGAAGAAGAAGATGAGGATGTAACTGATGAAGAACTCCCCTGGTTAAACAGTAACAGACCTCCAGCAAATACAACGGCTACCCAAACACCGATTATAACAACGTCGGCTACCGAAACAACAACAACAACAACACCACCACCACCATGCTCTTGGGCCGAGGTAACCCGCCTGAACGAACAGATTAATCACATGAGACAAGACATGGATCAAATGGACGCTGTGATTTCAAAACAAGAAGAAGACCGACATAAGGAAGAAAGTAAATCAAGATGCAGCGTGTGTACAGACGAGGAAAGCCTGTACGCCCTATATCCGTGCGGGCATTTATGCCTATGTGAAGAATGCTGGGTGACGCTAACATGTATAGGGGACATGTGCCACTGCGCTGAAACGGACGAACAGCATTTAAAAATCAAGTGTCCCGTGTGTAGGAAGCAGGTGGCCGGAGTAAAGAGAATTTACCGCTCCTAAAACAAGTGTCGTAACACTTTTCCAAAGGCCCTTTTCAGGGCCACCCCATCTTTCCGAAAGAGGAAACTTCTAAACTCAGAATGAACACTAACAACCATTTTTTAATTTTCTACTATTTTTATTAACACAAATAGAATGAACGTGTTCACCAAACTCTGGGTATTGAATTTTAATACAATTATACGCTATGAAGGCACTTCAATGCACATAGAATGAACATAAAATGAACATAGTGTAGGAATACGTGAGGAGAGAAGCCGTATTTTCAGCTTGAGCAAGACTGGCAGATGATAATGTCTGAATGTTCCAATGCAATAAGACTTGAAAATGTTCAATATTTATACAACAAGACAATAGAATGAACGTCTTCAACTCTGAGTATTGAATTTTAATACAATTAACAGTAAAAACTCTGAGTATTGAATTTTTAATACAATTATACGCTCGCAAGACGCTTCAATGAACGTGTAGGAATACGGTAAATGTTTTTCAACACCACACTTGTTCAATAGTTATGCAACAAGACTTGTTTGAACTCATCATCGTCTTTCCGCCCCTGGTGCACGTAGATGTAGGTAGCAATCTCTTCACGTGGAATTCTGGGAGCGCAGGCAGCTTCCAATGCCAGGGCAATTTGCTCCTCGGTCACGTCCTGTAGTGCCTCAGTGATTAGCGCGTATGAGAGTACACTATTGTCCACACACGTATGCATGTTTATCGGACTGTTGTTCCCACAGCCTGCACATGCTTGGATACGCAAGTGTCGAATGCGAGGTCTGATAAGATCCAGGACTGTGTCGATGTACTTCTTATAAATATAGTGAGACACCTGGTAAGCCAGGGCTTGACGAATTGTAGCTGTGAGACTCTGCAACTTCCGCCACGCCGTTATTTTCAAGGTGACACCCTGAGGACAAGGAACACGCTCTTGCGTATCTAACCTCATTTTCCATTTGCGGATATGCACCAGGAGCTGGTCGTTGAAATAGGCACAGCTGACAAAGATGTCGTCACCCACATAAAATTTCGCTTCGTTACCCCCCTGGTCGCGAATAACCGCATCGATGGCGTAATCAAGGGTCTCTAGTTTTTGCCAGGTGTCGAAGGTCAAGGCAATATGCCTAGCGGGTCTGTCGTTATAGGCCGGTGCGTTAAAATGCACTTCTTCGTCTTTGACACCCACAGTTAAATAGGCTGAGAGCTCCCAAATGTCCGTGTGGGCTGCCTGGTAGGCCTGCTGGATAATGTTATTGATATCCTGCACAGACATAGGAAGTTGCACCTCTTCTTCTTCTTTCACAGGCTCAGGCACTTGCTGGGGTACTGGCTGAAGCACTGACTCAGGTATTTGTAAAGGTGTTAGTCGGGACCGTTTGGGTCGTGCAGCGCGTTTGGCAGGTACACCAGACGCTGGGTGCGTACGTTTGCTAGCTGTACGCTCTTCGGTGGTATCCATGACTAAGATATCATCATCTTGTATAACGTCGGCTTGAAGTAGATCTGCTAGTTCTTCATTTCCCGTCTTCTTCATCCCCTCCACGAAGGCTAGAAATGCATAGGGGGTAGAGCGCACTAGACCATCGATGAGGGCTCTGTTTTGTGCTGAAGTGGTTTTCTCAGCCATGATATCTTCGACACGCTGTTTCAGAAGTGTGTTTTCCTCCATAAGCAAATCACATAATTCGGCCACATGCTGCATTTCATCAATGAGGCGAACACGGTACTTTCGAAGCTTCACTAAAAATGATGACTCCATGACTTTGGACTCAGGCTGGTGAGTAACTGCTACGGTGTAATAGTCTGGTGAATTTGCACTGGTAAAATGAAAAAAAGTAAAAGGTTCTCCACGGCTCATACAAGCAGGCAAGCAGGCTGGCTGGCTGGCTGGCTAGAGGTGAAGCAGGCAGGCAGGCAGGCAGGCAGGCAGGCAGGCTGGTCAGGTCAGGTGAGTCAGAGTGCTCCGCAGGGTAGTGCAATGAATACACCCCACCCCTAAAAATCGCCTGCTTTTATACGTTTTTCTACAATCCGCCATCTTAAACCCACCATCCACCATCCCACCACAGCCGCCATCTTAAACCCACCATCCACCATCCCACCACAGCCGCCATCTTAAACCCACCATCCACCATCCCACCACAGCCGCCATCTTAAACCCACCATCCACCATCCCACCACAGCCGCCATCTTAAACCCACCATCCACCATCCACCATCCCACCACAGCCGCCATCTTAAACCCACCATCCACCATCCCACCACAGCCGCCATCTTAAACCCACCATCCACCATCCCACCACAGCCGCCATCTTAAACCCACCATCCACCATCCCACCACAGCCGCCATCTTAAACCCACCATCCACCATCCCACCACAGCCACCATCTTAAACCCACCATCCACCATCCCACCACAGCCGCCATCTGAAACCCACCATCCACCACCACCTCACACATGTCGCTGTGACGTCACAAAAGGTTCTGCGCATGCGCAGTGAAGCGCCATTGCGGCCAAATGCTCGCACGCTCTCAATGCTCTCAAACCTGACACGCTTGAGCTATACATGTGTAACACACTTTCATTTGAGAGTCCAGACATTCCACCATTCATGTGAACAAATTGTACTAAACAT
The DNA here is from genome assembly GCA_036873755.1 of Hanleya hanleyi. NCBI lineage: Eukaryota > Metazoa > Mollusca > Polyplacophora > Lepidopleurida > Hanleyidae > Hanleya > Hanleya hanleyi. The sequence goes on from JAVTVY010012786.1 coordinate 8,479, forward strand.
GGAATAATTAAATTCACACTACCCATTTCTACAGTATCAGTACTATGTTACTATCTGTAGCAGTTGAAACCCAGTAAAACATAAACAATTAAAACCAGTAAAGAATTTGTCTGTTGAATAACAGAAAATATGGTATGGAGATTTGAATGAGTAAACTACTAAACAACTTACACGATACCAACAAACTGTCCCAACACAAGCTGATAAATTCCTTGGGTGGCTTGCAGGACGGCTTTGTTTCGCCCTCAGTAAATTTTATCATTGTTGCTCACAGGCTAATCTGAAGGATGATACCAGATCTTTCTATGTTCTGCTGGGTTATTGCACCGGCTGACTTAATTGGTTGATGTAGGATATTTCATCATCAGTGGCAATTTGACCTTTTGAAGCCTGCATGATTTGGTCTGTGATGAAATGTTTGGATGTGAAATAAGATACGCGTTAAAGGCCACAGTTCTATAACAATATACTGAATTGTGTGTATTAAGAATGGCAAGTTGCCTGGTAATAGCAGTGTAGATAAATGCACTAACGAATGATGGAAAATTAGCATTTCCTATTTCATTATCCCATCACGTTTTGTACTGTGTTATAAAGGTTATGTCAAAGAAGCAAAGAAGTTCTATATCGATGTTTAGACTTGGGGTCGCTCAAATAAGATAGGAAACGTGTTGGTGTGAGAATTTGGAAATCGTAGAAAGAATATGTCCAATATGCCAAAATTCCATTCATGGGGTACATGTAATAATAGAACGTCCCGTTTATGATGAAATAAAATACGATGCCCGCTTTGAAATGTTTGCACTCTTGGGTGGTGACATGTCCGCCATGTCAGACAGGGACATTGTGCAGTGTCAAAAGTGCTAAATTTGTTTTGCTATTCTAGAACGTATTGTATATCAGTTAACATATAAAACGTAATATTGATGAATGTTGTATCTCATAACTCTGATAAGAGTTCACAAGTGTGCACTTGTGAATTGTATTTTGTCTGTATTTTAATGTTTCCTTGTACATGCAGTGTACATGCGTTTTGCCCCCTTTTTGGTGCACCACAAATATGACTCAATCTGCATTGAGGCATTGAGATTCATGACTACCGTCCAGCACATTTTAAATTCCACATATTCAATTAATTCTATCGTCAAAGCCGGTATTAAATCAAGTGTAAGTCAATCAAATTTAATCGTTTAATCTAACATATATATGGTTATAATATTATTGTTCCGACCTGCAATGATATTGCAATGTAAACAGACATGTACGATTAGGGTTTCTGGGTCTGAGATTGTAATTCGATCGTTTAGTTTCGCCTTCAAAAATAGAAAGCTTGTGCTATTTCGAGGACATTTGGTATTTCCGAGAAATACAGTGCGGTAAATAGGTCACTGGTTATTCCGTACAGCCTATGTCACGATCGTGTGTTATGGTGCTTGTGCAATAGCAGAAGTCCATCATGAACTTCTGGCAATAGTGATAGTGCTATAGCCCGGACGTCTTTAATGCGCGGATGTCGGATAGCACAGTGGTAAATTTAACAGACCTATGACAGAAGGTAAATGTACGTTTCATTACTATGCTTATCGCATCAGCTTGCGCTTTCATCTTGGGGCCTTCATCTATTAGACTAAATTCACTCATTTATCCATTGGTTAAATGGGCCCCGTTTACACAAAGTCTTGACCAGGCTCAAAATCGCTTAACTTCGCTGATTTTACAAGAACCGGTGTGTCGTGATATGGCGTATCAGGGAACCTTCAAAAGTCACAGTGAAACATACAGCCAAGGGTTCCCGATGGGCATGACGGTGCACTCGCTGAGCCATCAATAAATAATAAAAAAAAATAATTATAAATCAGATTTTCATCAGAATTCGGTCAGCTCAGAACCTGCTGGTAACAATGCCCTAATGCACGTTCATGCCAAAAATAAAGGTTCTAATGTCAATGGTTCTCCTTATTTTGCCGACGAAAGGATTCGTATGGACTCACTGACTCATTACCGGACAATTTGCGATCTGTAGCCTACTTCGTAGGAATATGGATATTTGGATGGGCTGTAGAGCCATTAAAATACTTGGTGTATGTATTTGTCTACATTTGATATGTACATGACGGTTTGTCATCTTTTCTATGCATTTTCCATATTTTGAAAGTGGTGTTATACAGGTTTTGGTTCGTAGAAAACCACCAGAGTGACCTCAAAACAGTACGGTATGTGTACTGTTCGATGCATTTTTCATTTTGAATGCGCTTATACCCAGCGTATGTGATATTATGCTTTTGAGGCTGAAGAGCCTTAGAATATTTGATGACTGATAAAGAGGTTGTACGTTTTCGTTTACCAATAGGATACGGTAATATACTGATGCTAGTAATACGATTTTAATATAATATTGATGTAATGCAATATTGAATATGCATAGTTGGATGGTCATTAGAATATGCTAGATGTATTGACTTGTCCATATCAGTGAGGCCATATGCTTTTGTCATTTTACCTGCATTTGTGCCTTTTTGAAAGCGGTATTATACAGGTTTTGTCTAATGCATTTGAACAAATCGACTTGTGAGCAAACAGCTCTTGTAATGTTGTTCGAAGAACTTTTCATTTTGAATGAACATATAGCGATCGTATATATTATGCTTTTTGAGGCTGAAGAGCCCTTAGAATACTCGGTCTACAAAGCGGTTGTAAATATTGTCTGTCAATAGGATACGTGAATGTACTATTTCTAGTAATATGACTTTGCTATAATATTGAATTATGCAATTTTTTATATGCATAGCTAGATGCGCTGTAGAGCCATTAGAATACTGGGTGATCTGAATGGTGAGCTGAAGAGCCATTAGAATACTTGGTGAGCTGAAGAGCCATTAGAATACTTGGTGAGCACTTAGAATACTTGGTGAGCTAAAAAGAGCCATTAGAATACTTGGTGAGCTGAAGAGCCATTAGAATACTTGGTGAGCTGAAGAGCCATTAGAATACTTGTTGAGCTAAAGAGCCACTAGAATACATGGTGAGCTAAAGAGCCACTAGAATACTTGGTGAGCTAAAGAGCCACTAGAATACTTGGTGAGCTAAAGAGCCATTAAAATACTTGGTGAGCTAAAGAGCCGCTAGAATACTTGGTGAGCTAAAGAGCCATTACAATACTTCTGAAGAGCCATTAGAATAATTGGTGAGCTGAAGAGCCGTTAGAATACTTGGTTGACAAAATAGCCTGTTTGGTATGAAAATTGGGCCTTGGATTGTTACCATTGAGAATGTGATTGAACATGGTTGGTATCGTGGAATGAAAGATGTATAAAGTATTGTGATCTGTGATAACCGCATGAAAGCGGTATTTTACATAGATTTGAGTAAAAGACCCTGTTAATATTTACGATGATGTACACTGAATTGTTTTAGATGATTGAACATGGTTGATGTTATGAAAGGAATGATGTAAAACGGAAATGAGATTTGTGAACAGAAATAACGAATAAACACGGCTAGCACCGCATGACAATTCCAAATATATGTGTTGTTGAATGTTTTATTGCGTAAGGGTGCAGGAGAATTTGATATGCACGCAACCTACATGTATGAACAATGTACCTGGTACGCCATGAAGTCGATGAGAGTCCGTAGGAGTACGATATATACGTAAGAGACGATTGTCGACATGGGGAATTTTAGCAAAAAGTGTAGGATTTTCATGAATGTGATAATATGCATTATGGAGTGGAAGAATTGTATTACAGCCACGTCACCAGTTCCGATCCAGTCTCAGTTCCGACCCACTGCTCAAAACATTGCTTCTTGCCACAACCAAGATCACGCGAAATCTTAAAACATTTGGTGCATTCGAACGAGTTGATCCATCTTCCAATCTTGCTTAAATTATATTATGCATTCATTGGTTTTGTTAGGAGATAGCTTATAGACCTACTCCATATACACACGACCACATCGGTGTATGTACTCTCACCATGACCCGCCGTGTCGTTTGCTGGTGCTTCCAGTCAAAGTGTTGCTGTTTTGTTTCTCACCTATAAATATCATAAATGGTACTACGTATCTGTCATAAATTCATTCACTCGAGTGTCACCCTAAAGGGACCCTCTCCATCGTTGACAACAACTGATGGAGCCAGTTCCGAACCACCATCGTCCATGTAGGGTCAGGCTGGGTCGTCCCATGGCTTGAACACAGGCACGGCGGAAGCAATCTATCACAACACAATAGGCGAGGGTCCATGGGGCGCCTTGGCCCCGGAAGCTTCAGGGGCCTTACATGGCCGGAGACGCATTCTAGGGTACTTCCGAGCAATAAAAGAAGAATTTTTCGCCTGTGCAAACTCTATTTGTTTTGCCTGTTTTGTTATTTCTCACAACATTTTTTTTTTAATATTCACCGCCAAGTAAATGATGTTCGGGAGTATAAATAATTTAAATATTCAATATCATTTCAATCGAAATACAAGAGTCTAGTCCGTCATTCAATATTCAGCAGTCTTTCGTTCAAGAATTTCGGCGTCCATAATCCAAAAACCTAATTCATATAACAGCTTTAGCTCCAAATTCAAGAAGAAGAAAATTCATAATATACATACAAATGCAAGAGAGAAGCGGCAATAGTTCCAAAAATATCAAATCCGTATCTGATCAATATTCTTAAATCCATATCGTTGTAAAGTCGTTATCTAGAATATGATGTATCGGTCACGCTTTGATTGTAACTGTTCATATGAACACCATGACCATCAAAAAATATATGGGTTCATACGACCGCTAGCCCTCGGTTATAAGCGGAATTAAACACAAGTTACGAAACGTAACGGCATAAATCTTGCACACTACGCTTGTATTTTGCTATCATCATGCGATATGTATCGCCAAATTTGAGAAACTTTCACTGGAAGCGCTTTGTGGTTTTAAAAGATTCTGCAATAATGTACACAGATTTTTTTCTACTTGTTAACTTGAAATAGTAATAACCCTGGTGACAATATAGTACGATATCTCTCCATCAAAGAATGACTGGACACCAGTAACCATACCTGTCATCGATATGCTGAAAATCGTTCATTTTCGGCTGTGGTCACTGTCGTCTGGTCAGACACATCACGCCCACGCTTGATAACGAAAGCACCGAAAAACCTACCATTGTTATGATTTGACACGTGACGGGCGGTGTTTACCTACAATCATACTTGTCGATTCAATAGGGTGATAGAACAAGGTCTTCCAAAAACATAAATTCCTAACTCGAGTGCTGATTCGAAATACCGATTAACATATCTCGTGATTTTTAATTCCTATATTTGGCAATCCATGAATACGGAACACTTTGATCGACACGGTCGTCTGACGAGCATTTTTTGGAATTGGACTATTTTCTAACAAATGGTTTAATACAGTAAATGAACCATTGAACGAAACATTTCTCCATTGCAGTGGGTACGCGATGCGGTTTAAGAGTTATCTGCACTCAAATGTCACACGTGGACCCCCGCCGCGGTGTATGGATGGTTTTGCGATGAAACATCAGAATTTGTATCGCCATTTTATGTATATATCAGTAGTATATAAAGCGGAAATTCATTAGTAAAATTGAGGGTGAAGCGTGAGGGTGATGATGTAACGGATGACGTCACACCCGGGCCAAAGGTCACTCACGGTGCGGGAGAATTTCCGGGGGTCACGTGATGGGCGGGGTAGATGTAAAAGTTAGGACTTTTTCTGGAACCTTAAAAGCGGAAATACCAAGTTTACGCTAAAAACTAGGAAAAATCTCATTCAAATGGGGCTAGATGGGCATATAATGGACGTATGGAGTCAGTGCGGGTTTCATATTGAAGTGGTCGTCGAGGCCGGTCATGTCATGGGTGGATACATGAAAAATTAGGATTTAGTTTGAAAATATAAAACCCGGAAACACGGACTTTACTCCTAAAATATGGAAAATCCCTATTAAATGAGTTGAGGTTCGGTAATATCGACCCCCAGCAGATCATGGCCTGCCGCGAGGTGCAGGGTGGTATGAGGCGCCGTTTGTGACAATATTGTCAACGACAAATATATAGAGTTAAAACCAAAATATAAAGTCGCCGTTTGTGACAATATTGTCAACGACAAATATATAGAGGTGAAACCAAAATATAAAGTCGCCGTTTGTGACAATATTGTCAAACACAAATATATAGTTAAAACCTTTGTAAATATATATAAAACGATATAAATAGGGCCTATATATAAAGTTATTTTTTTTTTAATTTTTATAAATATTTTTTGAACATAAATAACGATAGGAAGTTAAGACGTTAAATTTAACGTAAATATAAAGTACACGAACTTGTAAAGTGTACATGTAAACCGGATATGACCAAAGGAAGCTGCGCAATCGATGTGCGCGCGAGTAATACTGGTTAATCAAAACTGCAACTGGGTTCTGAAGCGAAACTATGACAGCGGTGAAAGCCACTCGCATGTCACAGATGTGTCGAATCAAACAATAAGATCACGTACCTGAACATATATCAGTTCACTGCCATAGTGATTTAGTAAAGGCCTATTCCAATTTTCAACAATTACTGTTATCATTTACAATCGTACTTCAGAGTTATCACATCAATTAGATATAAATACATCTACTTATAAATCACCATAAGGTATCCTAGCCTGCAGCCAATATCACGGCCTGCCCCTTTGATGTTCAATCTGCGATTCCGTCGGCCAAGTCGCTGGTTGCTATTTGCCGCATAGAAACATCAACAGAAGTTGAAATAAAACATGAAAATAACGATATATTAATTATGCGCAACACAAATATTAGGCAATTTGAAATCATACTGAATATGAGCATATTTCATTGACTAGAATATGACCATTCATAGCCTAGTTATAGGATTTGGAATGATATTGTCGTTTTGTATCATTTATCGTTTTTCGATAATTTCCGCATTTCCAAACAAGACAAAAATTAGCAGGGAATTTGGTATAAGTACAGCGAATGTGGAAACTAATGGCTCATGAGGAACACTACATTGGCCTTTTTTCACTTTTGCGCTGCCTCGAAGCTGTTACTAGTAACTGAGGAATCAGTCGAAGCCGTTTTACCCCTGCATGCTAATCGCTAATTGATCTTCAATACGTGTGTATTGAAGAGCACTTCTGGCCCGATGGGTTCTTGATGGGCATCGGTGTTAACCCTATTATATACGGTGACGAGTGAGTGAATAGGGTTTAAAGGTGAAATGCAAAGGTTTTTAGATTCCCCTTTTCACATTTTATATGGGTTGAATAATGATAGAAATACCGGTCTATCTACTTCACTTGGTTTAATTTGAATTATCTTGTCTGCTAGAATCTTTTTAAAAGTCGGTACCCCTAGCACAGCTGAATTCAGATTTGCAAAACGTCATCGCTTATCTTTCCTTGCTTGTGACGTCACGTCAGACCAGCCGCCCGGAGACTGAACGTTACAAGTATTGACGCCTGGCAAGATGGTCTGATGTGACGTCACAATCGAACGTCAAACAAGGGCAGATAAGCGATGCGGATTTCATTTCTGAAATCGGCCGGGCTTGAGATGCCAACTTTAAATCACTTTTCAAAAGCTACCAGGAGACAAAATACTTCAAATAAAACCAAATAGAGTATTTGGGCTGATATGCCCATCATTAACTAGCCCGCGAAGAATATAAATAGGGAAATATGAAAACCTTTGCAGTTCACCTTTAACGTCGCTTTCAACATTTTTTCAGCTATATCACGACGGAGAAGGGAAGGGAGGGGGTGGAAGGGGCGGGGGTATACCTACTTGTAACAGAGCAGATCTAATGTTGACATTTTATACTGCTTTCCCACCGAAATATCATGCCGTAGGCAGACATGACACCCCACTCAGTCACGTTATACTGACACCGAGCGAACCAGTCCTTGTTCTATCCTCTCAATACTGAGCGTGAGCGAGGAAGCAACAAGTTCCATTTTTCAAGTCTTTGGTATGACCCGGCCAGGGATTGAACCCAGTAATTACCGCTTACGAATATCAACAGTTCATTTTATTCAAATTACGTTATACTAACTTAAAACCTAAAAAGTTTGAGATCAAGTAAGCGTATCATGCTATAATAAATGATCTCGTTCATGAAAACGAGGAACGGTGAACGCAACAGTACAATCCACACTGGTGGTTCCCACAGTAGGTGCCATTGTTCTTTCATAATTTGAGAACGGTACGTTTGATGATACAAGCATTGTGCAACCGGTTCCTCATGAGCCATTAGTTTCCACATTCGCTGTACTTATACCAAATTCCCTGCTAATTTTTGTCTTGTTTGGAAATGCGGAAATTATCGAAAAACGATAAATCATACAAAACGACAATATAATTCCAAATCCTATAACTAGGCTATGAATGGTCATATTCTAGTCAATGAAATATGCTCATATTCAGTATGATTTCAAATTGCCTAATATTTGTGTTGCGCATAATTAATATATCGTTATTTTCATGTTTTATTTCAACTTCTGTTTATGTTTCTATGCGGCAAATAGCAACCAGCGACTTGGCCGACGGAATCGCAGATTGAACATCAAAGGGGCAGGCCGTGATATTGGCTGCAGGCTAGGATACCTTATGGTGATTTATAAGTAGATGTATTTATATCTAATTGATGTGATAACTCTGAAGTAAGATTGTAAATGATAACAGTAATTGTTGAAAATTGGATTAGGCCTTTACTAAATCACTATAATCACTATATATCAGTGAACTGATATATGTTCAGGTACGTGATCTTATTGTTTGATTCGACACATCTGTGACATGCGAGTGGCTTTCACCGCTGTCATAGTTTCGCTTCAGAACCCAGTTGCAGTTTTGATTAACCAGTATTACTCGCGCGCACATCGATTGCGCAGCTTCCTTTGGTCATATCCGGTTTACATGTACACTTTACAAGTTCGTGTACTTTATATTTACATTAAATTTAACGTCTTAACTTCCTATCGTTATTTATGTTCAAAAAATATTTATAAAAAAAAAAAAAAAAACTTTATGTATAGGCCCTATTTATATCGTTTTATATATATTTACAAAGGTTTTAACTATATATTTGTGTTTGACAATATTGTCACAAACGGCGACTTTATATTTTGGTTTCACCTCTATATATTTGTCGTTGACAATATTGTCACAAACGGCGACTTTATATTTTGGTTTTAACTCTATATATTTGTCGTTGACAATATTGTCACAAACGGCGCCTCATAGGGTGGGATAGCTAGTGTAGGTAAAATTAGGATTTGTCCAGAAAATATAAAAAAAGTGAAACACGGACTTTACACCTAACCCACGGGAAATAATTCAGGAAAGTGTGTATGAAGCCATCTAAATGGGTTTATGTAAAATTAGGATTTGTCCCGGAAATATAAAAGTGGAAAACGGATTTTACACCCCTATGGTGGGCATAGTTGAGCCGCTATACATATATACAATATGATGACCATAGAGGTGAGGTAGACTCTACGCAGGGAGGGAGAGAGACGGCTAACTGAGCACGCTGTTGTTTGTTGACACACACGCACACACCTGTGCATCACAAATGTAGTCCATGCTTAGCCCTATTCTGAACAAAGAACAACAACAACAATGATGACAATCCAATCATTTTATTATCCCATCCAGAACCTCGCACCCACGTTGGGAGAGCCGCTATGCGTGTGTTTACTATGTGTTCATTTCCTTGTACGGGTTTGGGTTGGTCCTTCGCTGTTGAATATTAATCCTAAGCTGGTGGTATGAATGGGGCAAGTTGAATAGGGACACGGTGGATGGGCGCTGCCAGGTGTGGACCGATGGATGGCATGAAGGTAGCTGAATCTGATTTGGAGTGAGCTCTCGCCGGGTAAGAGGGATCGTCAATCGGCGAACTTCGTCAGATTGAGCCTCTAAGTCTACGAACAGGTAGCCGTACGGATGGCTCGTCGCGGCTTGGAGAAGCTTGTATGAAATGGTCGGTGTTTTGAGGATAAATTCGACTACCAAACACACGGATTTGCGCTCTGTCGATGGGATTGGAGAACAACACGAAGTATTGACAGCTCAGGGCAATATCTCTGGACGCCTTTTCTTGAGGAAAAGAGATTCTGGTCAAATAGATAACTGACAGATTCCGATAATTGGATCCTTTGGTAAACAAGTTTGCGATGTGTGAATTGTCCTTGGCCGTAGCCATCAGATCAACTAGGACTACCACGTTGGTCTGCTCAAAGTCGAAGATCGATATCGTGAGAAATCCCTGGGACGAAGCTCACATTCGGTAACCTTGTAGTTTCGTAGGCGGGCTGCCACTGGCTGTAGCACCAAACTATACGGGTATAGCTGATGGGCCCTTCCTCTAAGAATCTAAGCTTTAATATTCTCGTCTGTGACGTAGGTGCTGATCGATCGTCGCGTGTACGTTGAACTTAAGATGAGCGAAATTGTGGAAAACCCCCACAGACAGGTCAGTACATGTCCTATCATGTTCACAGGTCACGCCCCATTCACCCAGACCGGAAGTGACGTCATACCTGCGCACAACACTCCCGCAAGTACATGCCCCCAAGGTCGCGCCCCATTTACCCAGACCGGAAGTGACGTCATACCTGCGCACAACACTCCTGCGCACACCGCCACAAAACCGCCACATTTTTTTTTCTCGCGCATGCGCACTGACACCAATAAGGCTCGAAATGCTCAGAACCTACTACTGCCCTATTCAAGATATCACGTATGCTTCACATTGATACCTCACTCCACTCCATCGGACCATTAGTGGCCCACCTAGATCCCAAAAACGTCTATTTCCAAACATTTTTCCAACAATTCCCTGTCTGCGCATGCACAGAATGTTGAAAACGGGCGACACACTAATCCAACCGGATGCTCCTTCATGAATGCTTCACACTGATACATCACTCGACTCCATCGGACCATTAGTGGCCCACCTAGACCCCAAAACGTCTATTTCCAAACATTTTTCCAACAATTCCCTGTCTGCGCATGCGCAGAATGTTGAAAACGAACGCCACACTAGTCCAGGCGGATGCTCCCTCACGTATGCTTCATATTTATACCTCACTCGACTCCATCGGACCATTAGTGGCCCACCTAGACCCCAAAACGTCTATTTCCACACCCTTTTCCCACAATTCCCTGTCTGCGCATGCGCAGGATGTTGAAAACGAACGACACACTAGTCCAGGCGGATGCTCCCTCACGTATGCTTCACATTGATACCTCACTCGACTTCATCGGACCATTAGTGGCCCATCTAGACCCCAAAACGTCTATTTCTAAACCCTTTTCCACAATTCGCTGTCTGCGCATGCGCAGAATGTTGAAAACGAACGACACACTAGTCCAGGCGGATGCTTCCCCACGTATACTTCACATTGATACCTCACTCGACTCCATCGGACCATTAGTGGCACACCTAGACCCCAAAACGTCTATTACCACACCCTTTTCCCACAATTCCCTGACCGCGCATGCGCAGAATGTTGAAAATGGGCGACACACTAGTCCTATCGGATGCTCCTTCGCGAATGCTTCACATTGATACCTCACTCGACTCCATCGGACCATTAGTGGCCCACCTAGACCCCAAAATGTCTATTTCCATACCCTTTGTCTACTGCGCATGCGCAGAATGACGTCAGTTCCACGTCACACTCAGCCCGTTGGATGCTCCCTCACGTATGCTTCATATTGATACCTCACTCGACCCAATCGGTCCACTAGCGGCCCCTACAAATTGCCGAACATTCTCATGAACACCCACGTATTTGAGACTACTTTCGGTTGGCGGAGGCAGGCCGCATCACCGCCAGATCGCATCAACGCGGTGGAATCCATTCCCCCATGGTCACGCCCGATTCACCCAGACCGGAAGTGCCGTCATACCTGCGCACGCCTCAACTTGCGACATTTCCTCCAGATAACAGGAATTATGTGCGGCAACCTTTATGCCTACCAGTACTACGGGTTAGCTTGTTATTATTTCCGTTCTCTATATATTTCGTTTTCGTTTCCTTGCACGCACAACGTTCAGGGAATTGAACACAGTTTTACTGGTTTGAAGAGATGATAACAACAGATGATTTTTTGGAAAATGCCTGCCTCGTAGGATGAATTTTTCATAATAAAAAGAAATTCCAAGAAAATTTATCATTTTTCATTTACAATTCTGTCGGAAGATTTCAGATTCAAGTCCTAGAAATAGAAGAAAAATGCCTAAACCCCCTTTTATTAATCACACCAATTCTCCTCCAGAATTCTATCATGTATTGTTGTTGAATCAACAATCATTATCCCGAAACAAGAACTTCTGAAACAAATGTCACTAACTATACCACTACAATATATGCATATATTTGCCATTACTCAAAGACACTGGTATGCCTAAAGTTGACCACGTTTTCTCACATGAAAAATTCTCAAAACTGTCAGAAATTTTGTCAGTGGACTAAGTGATGTCTCAATAATATACACAAGGATAATTCAAATGAAAGGTTTTCATAGTTTTTTTTTTCGCAGAATCGCTCTTTTCCACAAAACGGCCCTCTGAAAAGCGGGTTTTCGTCTGAGACGGAGGCGCGACCTACGGTAAGTCCCCTAATAATTCAATCACAGAAAGTGCAACTACTCCATTGTTTAAGAAACAAAGAATGACAAAGATACTTAGTCCATGAGATAGCCCCCCAAAAGTGCTCTAGATTTCAATGATTTTGCACCCCCCGGGGGAGTACATTTTCTATATGTCATTTTAAAGAGGAAGGTCTGCAGAATACCATGAGGTGTGTTGCCACCCTGAAAAAGTGTTTTGTCATAGCCTATAGCCCACTGAATGAGGTATCCCTGACTGCGACATGTGCATGAACACGCACGTTACATGCATCTGAGACGGTCATAATGAAGGGCAATGAATATATGAACTATTTGGCATAATTATCATCCCAAGCCCAGTGCAAATCGAAAAAGGTTAAGGACGAGACATGAGGTCAAGTTTTGTATTACTTCGAGTAAATATACCAGTTATTATCCGTCTTTCGGCATTAGATCCGAGATTTCATTTTTCCGCAGAATCGCGCTGATCTGAGTGTTGCGGCGAGATGGAGATAAATCGGTAGAACCTCACATGATTGATACATTTTCCTTGATTTCCGATATGACATCATGTTGGATGGTAAGTGTCAAGTTTAACTGATATTTGTAGTAAGTTATCAGTAAGGGGGGGTGTTATATCGAGTGGCGTTTGGTAAGATTGGGTGCGGGCGAAAAAGGGTAGTGGATGTCATAGTATTTAGTCGTGGGCCCATGAATATTTCGACACCTCGTGAATAAGGAAAGTAGTGTTAATTCATATATTGACAAGTAGGAACGGTGTTATTGCAGAATTTGGATTTAATACAGAATCGAAATTCGGATCGAATTGTCTACATCATACAGCACAGAATGAGGCTTTGCTACCTTCTGAAGAAAGCTGTGGATAAAAACTCAAGAGACCAGCTTTGTGATTTAGAGCATATTCGTCATCTTAAACGCCAGGCATCAATAACTATGAATGATTCCAGATGGAGACTGTGCACAAAAACTCCTGAATATAATAGTTTTGTTTTTTTCGCATTGCTGGAACAAATCTGACAAAGAATGCCCTTAACCGAGAATGATCATCGGTCCAAATTTTTTCTCGATAAAACAAATATTTTGTGCGATTAAAATAGCTTTTAAATTTGTTACACAAAGAAAGACGTTTGTATATTAATATTTACTGGTGATGCAAGGCAGTCATCTCCTCACATACATGTAGTAGCCGGGCGTCGCTTTATAGATCAGCAACGATTAATGTGCTACACTATCTCACTATTGATCACAAAGGCATGACTGTCAGAATGAGAATGAAATTTACATTGTGAAACATCAATACCAAAATTTTGTAAGCATTGTTTTTTGTCATCCTGTAATGAATATTTGGTGAAGTCTAAAACAACAAATTCATACACAAACACTAGAAATGATTGTTCGGTTTACCAGAGGTTAAACGATGTGAGAAACTATGTTGTGGCTCGCATTTTGGGTGAAACAAAAAGGACAAAATTCTGAACTCGAGGATCGACTGCTGACATCGTAGTTACACACAGATTAGTAGTATATAAACGGCATATTGACTCTACTTGACCTACTTTCGAGGAGGTCACGGGGAGGTCACGTGGCGATCACATGATCAGGTGGTCAATGTCACTATAGTTCCGGCGGAATGACCAAAAAGCTACCTTCGCGTCCACAGAAGAGTTTCAATTTTTGCAGGGAATGTATTCCTCAGCGGTCTGGTGGTAATGCGGTCTGCTTCCGCGGACAGAAAGTAGTCCCAATTACGTGGGGAGCCGGGGGAAATTGGGTCGAGTGAGGTATCCCTGCTCCTTCAGGGCTATCCAGTCATGGGTGTTTTCACAGAAAAAAAACAACAAATAAAATAAATAAATCAATAAATAAAAAGCGGAACACGGACTCCTACAATTATATGTATTCTACAATATTCGGGAAAATGCCTATATGGGGTATGGGGTGGAGGGTCATTTTGTTTTTTGCATGATTCTATGGGTTGTTTGGTCTTGTTTCCTTCATCTCACCACGAAAAACACGATGGGAGGGGTCTCGAAGTGAAGCGGTGAAATTTTTCGAAAAGTACCGGGTAGGTCTGTATATAGGCCCATATAGCCCCATACTGGCTATGGGGGCATAGGTCCAACCTGGGAATTTTTTTGTGGGTTTTACTATGCGTTGTTTGGTCTTGTTTTTCTCGTCTCGCCACGAAAAATACGACGGGAGGGGTCTCGGAGCTAAGCGGTGAAATTTTTCGAAAAGTACCGGGTAGTATTGTATATAGGCCCATATAGCCCCATACTGGTTTTGGGGGTATAGGTCCAACCTGGAATTTTTTTCGTGGATTTTACTATTTTTTGTTTGGTCTTATTTTTCTCGTCTCGCCACAAAAAACACGATGGGAGGGGTCCCGGATCTAAGCGGTGATATTTGTCGAAAAGTACAGGATAGGTCTGTAGGTCCATATAGTCCCATACTGGCTATGGGGGGATTGGTCGTCCGATGGTGGCGTATGAGGTCTTATTTTGAAGCTCTCTTGGAGGAGCATCCGACGGGACTAATGTATCTTCCGTTTTCAATACTCTGCGTATAGAAAGCAGGCATTCTGGGGGGTATGTAGGGGAGTGTTTGGGGTAGAGATGGACCACTATGGGTCCAAATGGGTCGTGGGAGGTGTCAAAGTGAAGCTTTTGTGGGGTAGAGTCAGAATGGCGTGTTTTTTATTGCAAGTCCCGTCAATCTGCGCATGCGCAGTTGGGTGTAGTAAGTAAAGTGGTCATTTTGTGAGGTGCATGGTGGTGTGTTTGGGGTAGAGATGGACCACTATTGATCCGAATGTGTCGTGGGAGGTGGCATTTTGTAGCTCTCGGGGTGTAGACACCGATTTGAGGGCTGTCCACAGCATCTGTGACGTCATCGGTGACGTCATCAGTACGAGTAGTAGCGAAAGTGGGCATTTTGGGTAAGTGGAGGAAGGCATTTGGGGTAGGAATGGACCACTATTGGTTCGAATGTGTCGTGAGAGGTGTCGTTTTGTAGCTCTCGGGGTGTAGACTCCGATTTGAGGGCTAACCACAGCATCTGTGACGTCATCGTTGACGTCAACAGTACGAGTAATAGTGAAAATGTGCATTTTGGAGGAGTGAAGGAAGGTATATGGTGTAGAGATGGACCATCCTTGGTCCGCATGCGTCGTGTGGGGTGTCATCTTGTAGTTCTGGTAGTGCAGACCACGATTTCAGGGATGTTCACGTCATCTGTGACGTCATTGGTGACGTCATCAGTAGGAGTAGTAGCGAAAGTGGGTAATTCGGGGCGGTGAAGGAAGGTATTTGGTGTATAGATGAACCAGCCTTGGTCCGAATGCGTCCGGTGGGGTGTGCACTATACCATATCTTTGCTTTATTACGCCTCAGAATAGCTTGTTTGATAGCCGATTGGTCAATTGCCATCCCATAAATAGTTCGTATTATGGCAGCTACACACCTAATACGAACAATCACGTGTTAACGTTACCATAGTGGAAGGTGAAATTGACGTAGCCTGTCCTTCAATGCAACGTCACAAAGCCGACACGTCACAAAACGAAGAGCTAAGTCGTATCAATGGCTTTTTGATGTTGCGCCTCAGCGTTTGCTTTCAACCCAAAGACGTTGTGGGCATGCGCGACTCTCTCGTATTAGGTCAGGAAATGTGAATCAGTTGAAGTTGTCTTACGAAAACAAACCGCATTTAATCGTTGTTGTCGCATTTTCGGCTTAAACAAAGGCTCTTCGGCATAATAAAATCATTATGATGTTTGTTTGAGGGGGCATACGAACTATTTACATGGTCAGTGTGAATAATTCTTATCGGTCTCACCTGACGGCTCGACCGATAACAATTCCCCACATTGACCATGTAAATAGTTTGTATGCTCCTCAAACAAACATCATAACTGATAGTATTATACCATATCTGTGCTGCATTATACCAAATCTGTGCTCTATTATACCATATCTGTCCTAAATTATACCATATTTGTGCTGTATTATACGATACCTGTTCTGTGTTATACAATATCTGTCCTGTGTTATAAAATATCTGTCCTGTATTGTACCATGTATGTCCTGTATTATACAATATATTCTGTTTTATACCAAATATGTGCTGTATTATACAGTATCTGTCCTGTATTATACCAAATCTGTGCTGTATTATACCATATCTGTCCTGTATTGTACCATATTTGTTCTGTATTATACAATATTTGTCCTAAATTATATCATATCTGTCCCGCATTATACCATATCTGTGCTGTATTATACCATATCTGTCCTGTGTTTACAATATTTGTCATGTATTATATCATATCTTTGCTGTATTATACAAAATATGTCTTGTATTATACAAAATATGTCTTGTATTATACCATATCTGTCCTTATAACAAATCTGTGCTGTATTATACCATATATGTGCTGTATTATACCATGTCCTGTGCTGTGCAATATATGTTCTGTATTATACACTATTTGTCCTCTATTATACCATATTTGTCATGCATTATACTATTTCTTTGCTGTAATATACCATATCTGTCCTGCATTATACAATATCTGTGCTGTATTATACCATATCTGCCCTGTATTATACAATATTTGTCCTGTGTTATACCATATATGTCTTGTATTGTACCATATATGTCCTGTATTATACCATATCTGTCCAGTATTATACCTTATCTGTGCTGTATTATAATCGGGGAGGTATCAATGTGAAGCACTCGTGGCGCCTATTGGAGGGGCTGGGTCGTGGAAATGACGTCATTCTGCACATGTGCAGTTGTGGAGTAGTAGTAAAAGGGAAGTTTCGGAAGTGTACAAGGGCACTATATCACAGAATATAGCTTTAATATTGAGGTCATGTCCTGTTGGTTTGCATACCTCTCCGATCACAAATAAATGGGATAATTCAAAATTGTGGAGATGCCGAAAGCTTGCTTTTACCGTCATTTTTGCTTCAATATTGCGTTCCATTCTTACATCACATCAGATAATTTAATAATAATGACGCTACTTGACGAGGCTTTTCCACATTTTGGTGTGTAAAGTCCGTATTTCGCATTTTACTTTTTCGGGAAATCCTAGTTTTGCACCTACCCCACCCATCACCTGATCGATCTCGTTTCAAGATGAGCCCTCACACGGCCCCTTATGGCCGATATTTGCCCAACAATATCTTGAAAACGGACTGTTTCAAGATCAACTTGAAAACAGTCCGTTTTCCGCATTTTTTTCTCGAGAAATCCTAGTTTTGCACCCACCCAGCATGTTGCGTTACCGAAAGTTACCTCGCCCCCGATGTGACCTTTGATCCAGACGTTACCTCGACCGAAGGTGAGGTGATCAACGAACGTGACATCACCAGAAATGACATCATCCCACCCCTCAACAATCCTAAGAGATTTCGCCTTTCTATGCTACTCAAGGTATCACTGCGGTTATCTTGGATTTCTACCTTTTCTAGTGGAACTTGCCCCCAGCATATGTTGCGGCAAGTCGCCCACCTCCCTCATCTAGGCCCAAAGTCCAAGGATTTGTTTTATTTGGCTTCAGTTATGCAATTGTCAAGGAAATAAAGAGGAGTTAAGGATATTGATTATTATATCTGAACTTTTGACCTCTTCAATGACCTTTGACCTTCAAAAGTTGAGAAACAACTTGATTGGTGATGATGTGTGTTAACCTTGGTGGACGCTACGAGAAAATCGGGCATCATACTTACGTATGAAGCAGAGAGAGATCTACCGGTTTAAAGGCAAAATAATCATTTCAAAATTCCGACGTGAAAGACAGTTCTTCCAAAAAACCGGGGTACTATTTTGCGCATGCGCAATGACTGTGTCAAAACACTTTGCCAGAGTGGCAACATGCCGAACTCTGTTCACCACATTCCAACCTTCAAATTGATATATAGAAAATGGACTCCCCAGGGGGGTGCAAAATAAACTAAATTTTACCACCCCATCTCATGGACTAACTTTGATGCTAACAGATTGTAGAACTACCACACATTGAAAAATAATGCACAAGAAAAGCTGGATATATAAACAACATTTTCAGATATGAGATTTAAATGCGGCAATTCCTGTGATCGAATTATTAGGAGAATTACCGTAACTCAGCTTGGACACGAAAAGCACACCAATGCAATCTGTTTCCCGAGTTTCAGTTCAAACAAGCGTCCTCATTTTTCACAAGAAAACACCATGTTTCAGACTAACCATACTTGTCCAACCTTTAACCATCTCGGTCATCTATACGCGGTAAGACTGACCCTGGGATCCAACCTGTAACCATTTCGGTCATCTATACGCGGTATGGATGGCGAAGTGTACGCAAATGCCTGGGATCGTGTGTATCCATGTTCAGCATACTTTCGGCAACTGCAGGAGGGAATTTCCATAAATCAATACCACGTGACTTCGTCAGCCAATCAGCTAAAGTCTACCGACGTAACCCCAACGTAACTCGCCATTTTCGAGTCATGTGATGAACTACTTGTTCAAAATTTCAGATCCACCACACCTCTTGGATGATACGAAAGTTATACATATACCTATATATTTTGTAAGCCCAGGCAATATCTGTTTCAGAAGTGGTATGAAAACCTGTAATTTATCAGATTTCTCGGGTCTGTTCTCCGCCGGATAAAAGCCGAACAGATTCCGGTAAAGTACTGGATATTGTGGGGCGATAATGGAGACACACGATTCGCAAGCCATCTTATGGATGGCGAAGTGGACGCAAATGCATACTTGTCATGAGAAAAAAAATAATTATCCCTCTTTCCAAAAATGCTAAATATATTGGCAAAGCAACTTTTGTATATATAGCGATGAAATGGCCCGCTACATGGGCATGTAAGTCATCATGTTATTCCTATTTACGAATAATGATCATCGATTTAATATTTTTCAATTTTGAAAAAACTACGGTGGCTTGTTAGGGCCATGCATTGATCTTTCCCATTTTCTGCCTTTCTCTAATTTTCAAGATTTCACTTCCGCATTTTCTCTCTTTTCTTGTCATCCTCTTCAAGAAACTTCAACCATTTCCATACGAAGACGCTGGAAATTCAATTTCAAGAGACAAGAACGATTCAAACGACCACATGAAAACGCTGTAAATTAGCGAAAACCTCGAAAATTGTGTGAAACATCAGAAATAGCAAAAAACACAGAAAATAATATCCACCGCGGTGAAAATAATTTCCACCGCTATGGTAATAATATCCACCGCGATGGTAATAATTTCCACTGCAGTGGTAATAATATCAAACGCCGTCGTAATAATTTCCACCGCGGTGAAAATAATTCCCACCGTGGTGAAAATAAGTTTCACCGCAGTGGTAATAATATCCACTGCGGTGGTAATAATATCCACCGCGGCGGTAATAATTCCCACCGCGGTCGTAATAGGATCCACCGCAGTGGTAATAATATCCTAATATATTATATACCGCGATGGATATTATTTTTACCGCGGTGGATATTAATACCACCATGGTGAACATTATTACCACCGCGGTGGATATTATTTTTTGTGTTTTTTGCTATTTCCAATATTTCACGCAATTTTGGAGTTTTTCACTAATTTCCACTGTTTTCATGTGGTCGTTTGAATTGTTCTTGTCTCTTGAAAATGAATTTCCAGCGTTTTCGTATGGAAATGGTTGCAGTTTCTTGAAAATGAATAAAAAAAATAAAAAAATCAGAGATAAATTTTGCAAAATCGAAAATGAATCTAAAAGGATGACAAGAAAAGAGAGAAAATGCGAAAGTGAAATCTTTAAAACTAGAGAAAGGCAGAAAATTAGAAAGATCAATGCATGGCCCGAACAAGCCACCGTAGGAAACAGATTAAGGATAAAATTTTCCATAATTTTCAGGCTTTACGTGTTGAAACACATTAACATATCTTTAACTCTATCAGGTTTAGGGGCCAATATGCCCCCCTCCCCCCCCCCCGAACTTTCTACCCTATATCTTCGAAACAACAAAAACTCGAGGGGTGACACTGTGACTTTGTAGTTTATCATACTGGGGTCATTTTGAGCCTATTTGCATAACCCCCCGAGCAGAGTATCATCTTTAAATTCGATCATGTGGGGTACCATAATGTTTTCGTAATTTTTCTTCACAATTTTTGCTTTTCTGTGAGGAAAAGTGGGTAAAAGCTTATTTATTTCACATCAGATTATGATTTAATAATTTATCATGTAGCTTTTGTGAAAAAAAAAATACATAAATAAAAAAATCGAAAAATCTGACCGAAAAGTCGTCCCTAAAATGTTGTTTTAGAGTACGTCACTATTAAGTCATCATGACTGCCGTCCTGGATTTTTTTTAAATTTCTTATTAGAGCTTGACCCAAGGGTATAGTGTGGTAAGTTTCATCCCCTAGCTCAAGAGGTAGGAACAATATTTAGGAGGTACGGGGGACCGAAATGGCCCCACTCCCAGGCCTGCACAGGTCCCATACCGCCCAATATGGTTAATGGTTTTCAATGCACCAATAACAATCCATGACACTCCCATTTGCGAGAACGGTCGAAGAGTCGGCTCGATTAGAAGAATTTGGGAGTGAGCGGCCAAGTATGGGAATTTATAATGTTGCGCAGACTTGCTTGTTTGTGGTAGGACAAAACAATCAGCAAATGCTCATAGATACGGGATCTGCTGTCCGCTTTCTGTCTATAGGGGCATACAACAAGCTTAGAGGTGAGACATCTGGAATACAAGCAACTGAAGCTGACTACAGCAGATGGTAGCAGTTTACGGGTGGTAGGAAAAGTAACCCTGCATTGCCTGATTGGGCAAATGTGCCTTGAACATGAATTCGTTGTAGCAGATATAGTTTCCCCGGGAATATTGGAGATTGCCTTCTTATATCGCCACGATATGGTTCTAAGGGTGTCTAAGGGGGTACTGCAGGTTGGAAAAGAGAATATTTTCTTACAGCGGTTATATTCTCATAGGTGTGATAGAGTTAGGATGTCGAAACGAGTAGAGGTCCCTCCGGGATCTGAAAGACTCGTGCGGGAATAGGTGGACGGTATACGATATTTGAATGAAACAATTGCATTAGAAACCACGAGAGCTATGGAGAAACGTGGAATTATAGTGTCTCTTGCGATCCTCGATCAATAGTCTTCTCAGTAGTAAACTTGTCGGATCGACTTGTTCACAAATTGAGGAATGCCACAATGGGTGTGTTGTGGGAAGCTCAAATTGTGCCGGATCTCAATGAAAGTAGACAGAGGGTAGGATTTTCAGGAGATATCCCTGAGCATTCGATTCCACTTTTGGTAAGCAGCTACAGGGTAGCAGAGAGAGGATGCAGCCAGAATTTCAAGATGTTTTTCTGGCTCCTGAAAGAAAACAGGGTTACATTGATTTAGTGAAGCATCAAATTGATACTGGATCAGTCGAGCCTGTAAAAATCCCTCCCAGACGCCTGCTGTAGCATACAGAGAAACGGTCGAGAAAGTACTCGAAAAAATGCTAGCTGATGGCGTCATAGAGCCAAGTAGTAGTTCCTGGTCGTCTCCAATCTTACTCGTTAAGAAGAAAGAGTAGATTACCGCCAGGTGAACTCCAGTACGATAAAACTAACTCTTCCTAGAATAGATGATTCGCTGGACGCCCTTGCTGGCACCTCTTGGTTTAGTATCCTTGTCTTAGTTTCTGGCTATTAGCAGTTTGCTATGGATGAAAACGAGAAAGCCAAAACGGCCTTTGTCACTCATTGTGGGATGTTTTAATTTAACGTCATGCCTTTTGGGCTATGCAATGCTCCAGCCAGTTTCGAGAGACTCATGGAGCTTGTTCTTAGAGGTCTTCAATGGAAGAGGTGTTTGTGCTACTTAGATGACGTTGTGGTTTGTAGCAGTTCATTGGAGGTAGACATAGCTAGTCTTAGGGAAGTGCTGCAGAGATTACACAATGCCGGGTTGAAGTTGAAGCCCACTAGAGTGCTCAATATTTCAGACAGAGGTGGCTTTTCTCGGACCCGTTGTTTCCCAGGGGGTTATCTCCTGTGACCATGAAAAGGTAAATATCGTCTTAGAGTGGGTACGGCCCTGCAGCAAAAGCGAAGTACGGAGCTTTTTGGGGTTAGCAAGGTATTATAGGAAGTGTATTCCACAGTTTTCTACTGTTGCTGATCCAACTAAGGACTCGGATTTTTTTCTGCGGGCTGTAATCAGCTAGGCCTTTGCTGAATCGAAGAGACTTCTAGTTTCGGTGCCAGTGCTGGCCTACCCTGATAGAGATGGTTGTTTATTGGATACTGATGCCAGTTCAAGTGGCATTGGTGCTGTGGTGTCTCAAATCCAGCAAGGCGAAGAGAAATCAACGCAGATATTGTGAAACAAATCTAGAGATTTTGGCAGTTGTTGTATTTGTTAAGCATTTCAGGCACTAATTACCGGGTCATCATTTTATCATTCGAACTGACCATGCTTCGCTCACTAGGTTGAGGAATTTCAACGAACCTGAGGGTATGGTAGCCCGATTGCCTTCGACCCTTGAGACATTTCATTTTGAGGTTCAACACAGGAATTGTAGTCTACATGGCAAAGCGGATGGCTTGATCAGACGTATCTATAGTAAGTGTAAATGTACCGAGTGCCCGGAATGTTCGAATGTACTTGTGAAGGTTGGCCTTAGCCCTCAGATTCTGAGGAGTCTGGTCTGCCTGTGCATAGTGTAGTTGACAATCCAATCGGTCTAAGTCAAACGGTAGATTAGGGCGGGGCACCGCGATGAAAGTCTTTTGGGGTATGTGTCATTTCCTTGATGTTTCTGATGGGGTCCTTTATTATCGCTGGATTGAGGAAACTACAGGTGGGATTAGGCCTTTACTTGTGGCCAGGATATTTAAAGAACTACACTCTAGTAGGAATGCCGGACACATGGGCCGGAAACGGACATTGGTATCGGAAATGCGTCCCGACATACGACATGGGTAACGAAGTGCGATTTCTGTGCTAATAGGGAACGAGGTCCGGGGAGAGGAAGGTCGCCCGTGCAAACTTCGTGGGGTGGGTGCACCATCAGAGCGCATGGCCCTGGATATTCTGGAAGGTCCTGTTACTGCGAATGGGAACAGGTATGTGATTATTTCACGAAATGGGTGGAAGCGTACGCCCTGGAGGAACATTCTGCTCTGTTGGTGGCCGATAAGTTGATGAGAGAGTTTATTTGCCGGTTCGGTGTCTTTCAGGTGATTCGTTCGGATCAGGGTGGAGAGTTCGAGTCCTTACTGTCTGGAAGGTTGTGTGAAATTTTACTCACAACAGGCCCCAATCGGAACGTTTTAACCGTACTTTGTTACAAATGCTGGCCATGTATGTAAATGAAACAACTCTAACTGGGACAAGCAACTTCCTCATGTGCTCATGGCGTACAGGGCAACCGTCCACGAGTCCACACGATGCTCACCTAATCTGTTGATTTTCGGTCATGCCATACTGGTTCCTATAGATCTTCTTGTCGAAATCCGCCACCCTCTGTAGAGTATTCGGTGAGTGTTCGGTGGAGTATGTGCGGTGGGTTGATCATGTTTGTATTAAGGCTTTTAAGTTCGCAAACCAGAATTTGGGAAAGGCCGCGACACAAAGTAAATATTATGATAGGGGTCTCAAGCCGAGAGCTTTTGAGATAGAAGAGTACGTGTGGAGATGGTATCCGCCCATCGGTGACCGCAAGGTAGGATTAGATTGGATAGGCCCGTGTCGAATTGAGGAGAAATTATCTCATTTGTCGTATCGTTTGCGGGATACTCCATCTTCCTCGAGTAAAATAGTGCATGTAGATCATCGCAAACTCTATGAAGGGGGGAATTGCCTTACTCGTGGGGAATTTATCGGGAAAGCGGCAGAAGATACCAGTGAGTACCTGCACCTGGAAGGTACTATGGACGATTATCTGCAATCTTCCCGGAGTAGTGATGGTAGTCAGGTTGGCGAATGTTTGAATACAGCGGAGATGCCCTCATTTAGATTTAGTAACCTGATTCGCCCACCTGTTAAATACCCCATAGAGAATAATTTGCTAACGCTATTATTTCAATTTCCGATGTCAGAATTGGAGATAGACGTTTCGGATGGGGACATGGACGCTTGTGATGAGGACATTCGACCAGAATGGAATGATCAAGGCATGTGTTTCCAAGTTGAGGGATGTGGAGAGCATTTTTAACCATAACTTCAGCAGACATTGGAAGCTCATTCATCGCAGTTTCACCCGTCGCTTTAATTTCCGCAAAGGTACTCTGTGACTGCTCAGTTTCATTAACCCTATCTGGCCTGGGCGATTTGGGGTGTATCGCAGCCTGGGGGGGGGGGGCGGAAAGTGCCCCCCTATATATTTTCTCTACCACTAAGGCTAGAGCGCTGAAACTTACCACACAGTATCTTTGGTTCAAGCTCTATCGGGAAATGTAAAAAATCCAAGATGGCCGCCATGATGACGTCACAGTGACGTCATCTTCTCGGAAGCCATTTTTCGACCTTTTTGGGGTCGATTTTTCGAAATTTTCATTTTCCCGATTTTTCTCTCGAAAAACATCAAATAAAATATAGAATAATTAGTTTTGCATAAATAAAATACTTTCAAGGCCTTTTAGGTAAGGAAAATGTGAAGAAATGGAGCGAAAAGACTGAAAAACACGACTTTCGCGATACCACATGGCCGCCATTTTGAATTTACCCATGATCCTCTGCCCGGGGGTATATGACAATAGACTCAAAATGGCCCCAATAAGATAAGCTTAAAAGTCACCAAGTTTCAGCCTCCTCGGTTTTGTCGTTTCGGAGCAGCAGAGAAAAGTTCACTAGGGGGGGGCACCTCCCCCCCCCCCAGGCCAGGTAGGGTTAACCAGTCAAGGTGGGATTAGCAACCACAAGTGGATGTGGTACTGGCCACATAAGGACGAGCTTTATTTCGTTTAGATTCTCCTACACTATTGGGATCAATAGAAGGTACCTTGTTTGCCTGTTCGAACCTTTTTTATCAAGCTCTACTAGGCATTCATTACGTTCTGCTTCGCTCTCCGGGTCTCACGGACTGTACCGGAGTTAACCGAAGGTCATCTGTCGTCAGGGTAAAGGAATATGGCGACCGTCTAACTGGGCGAATATATATTGAAAAACTGTCAATATACGTTTTGCGATCAGTAAAACAGTTAGATATAACAGTTATTGGTTTCTGCAAGAATACTGCAAAAAATGGCGAGACCCCTACAGGCAACCTCCGAACAGCGCATGTCAGCTGAACGACTATCGTCTGGCAACATTACCCCTGTTATGAGGATGCCCTACAGGGATAAATGGAGAGTAGCGCAAAGCACTCGGAGACAGGATGCCTTTCTATGTGAGAAGCTTCCTCGTGGTCTGATTTACGGCAGAGGGAACTGCGCATGCCCGTTCGAGATTAGACCCTGTGGACAGAAGTCACTGTGTGTCTGGTTCCGTATTTGAGAGTACAATTTACAATGACCCCAGTAGTGTAACGCCACCCTATTATTTTAATTTATGACACGTCTTTTCAGTTTCCGGAGTGTTAATTTGGTTCATTTACATATTTATTTATCTAAAATAAATGTTCAAAAAACTTAATACTGGACTTTGTGTTTCTCTTTATCGGAGTTCTCGTAAAATCCATATCCTGTGGTAGTTTCCCTCCAAAGCAATAGAACCTGAGTTGAGATTATTGCGGCTGAGACTTGTGCTCGTTACACTTGTGCTTGATGAGCCAGTCCCGACTCGAATCCTCGCCCTCAGATTTTGGCAACAAATGGCCAGCAGGCCGATTCATCACAAGTATCTGTGCTTTGCCATGAAAGTGTCATTTTAAATATAATTGGATATAGAAAGACGGGAATTGTTTCTGGGATTATTTCTGGGATATAGTGCCGAGGAGAGAAAAGATGTAATAGATGACGTCACTCTCATATATAGGTGAGCGCATATGCATGCGATGACGTCACTTCCAAGAGCTCCGAGCTCCAAGAGCTCCGGGATTCGAGCTCCGACTTCAAGAGCTCCGAGCTCTTAACCGGTCCATCCCACAGCTCCGAGCTCTGTAGTTTCTCAAAGGGTGGCATCTGATTGGACAAGAGCAGTCAGAGATTGGCATGGGCGCGTTCTGATTGAAGAAGACAAAAGCCATCTAGCGGGCTATGAAAGGGGAGCGACCTGCCCGTTTCAGCAGACACCCTGTCAACCATTTTTTCAAGATGTTCACTTGTACTACGTGCGTGCACGACTTGCGCCGCCCTGGGTCTACCAAGCACGACGGAACCGCCCAGTATAGTCGAACGATATGTACAGTCTTTTCAGTGCCGGGATCATTTACAGCGCCATGAAAGTTCACTCCATGGGCCAGAGGTCAAAGAAGAATGTAAGGAATGTGGACACCGCTTCAAACGCCTAAATCAGTTGACTTGACACCAATCTTCACAATACCCTGTACCTCACCCACTTTTGAAGATAAAGGAGCCCGTAGGCACCTTTATCGAGACAGTGTGAACTCCCATCCCTCGCACGATGATAAACAGTCAGATTCCAACGACAAGACCTTGGACCAGATTTTGTACGACGAGGAGGGTCAAGTACACTCCGTGCCGCCAGCGATCTCTCGTCTGACGCCCATCTAGTGCGTGACATCTACCGGCGCCACTGGTCTACGATTCGGCGATGTTTCTGCCCTCATCACCCTATTCAAGATATCTACAATTTCCGATTGGAAGACTCTCTACACAGCTACGCGGAAGCCATCTTCTCAGGCCAAACTACAGCCTTCAATCTGGGGTTTGACTACATTTTGCGCCATAAGATGACGGGTCAACTGCACTATTTCCCTTCCAGTGTCAACATCCGGGCCTTCGATCAACCTTCAACATCACCAATCGTGCATCAACAACTACGGATGGTCCATCTCTACCCGAAACACGTCCCTTCACACCCCAAAATGCCAACGTTGGCTACTACTCCTACTGATGACGTCATCAATGACGGGGACATCCATAAGTCGTGGTCTACATACCGTGGGCTTCATTTTGACACCCTGCACGGCCTATCAGGGCCAAGAATGGTCCTTCAATCACTCAAACTTATCTCCACCCAAAATGCCCACTTATTATACTACGACCAGACTGCGCATGCGCAGAATGATGAAACCGGACTACACCTCATACGGCCCAATCGGACCAATATTTGTTCATCTCGACTCCAAAACACCCATTTAAATGCCCTTTTCCACAATTCCCTGTCTGTGCATGCGCAGATTGAAGAAAGCAGACTACACACTAGTTCAGTCGAACGCTCCCCCACGAATGCTTTACTATGTCACCTCACACGGCCCAATTTGACCAATATTGGTCTACCTATACCTCAAAACTTTCATCCCAATAGTCTTTTTCTATTGCTCATGCGCAGATAGATGGCATTTCCATGCCCCACACCCATCCAGCTGGACGTTCCCCCATTAGTGCTTCGCTATGACACCTCACACGATCCAATCGGACCAATATGGGTCCACCTAGAGCCCAAAACGACCACCCGATCTGCCTGCGTACTGTGCATGCGTCACGGGAACTTTTCAGCGAAAGTCAACCCATGGCCTCGAGACCCCTAGGTGGTCCTCCACAGTTTCGTAGTAATGGCCCCTGTCTAATTTCATAATACGATAGATTGCCCGTGTTCTGCTACATCGTAATTCTTCTTGTCTTCTTAATAGCTTATATCTATAATACCATCCTATTCAGCATTATCAACGCTGCAAACGAGCACGTACAAATCGATGGCTGGCTTCGCCAACACGCTGATCGGGATCATGGAGTAAATTTTGTCCTGCCTCAGTTATGCCCCTTGGGTGTGCCTAAAAATCTTGCCTCATTTACGGAAAGAAAATCTGACAAAAAACTGGCAGGTTGAGCCCCACTTTTTTTTTGCTTGAGACCGAACCAGGGAAGGTGAGTAAGAAGTTTAATTGAAATCGCTCTTACAGATTTTTCTGGAAATTGAGCCGAATTTGACAATTTTTCGACTTTTAAGGGGTTTTCTAGGAAAAAAGTCTGGAAGGGAATGTTCGAGATTTATTTTTCTATAACATAGCAGTGCTATGTCTTAAAATGATAGTTTAATCATGCTCTTTCAGAAATATATACATATAAGTGACTTGGGTTGACAATTTTGCGATAATTGGTTGCCCAAAAACTGACCCATAGTCTAATCTATGCCGAATGGAAGAATCCCTGGAGTGCATCCCTACCATCGTCTTCTACAG
This sequence comes from Hanleya hanleyi, assembly GCA_036873755.1. Classification (NCBI taxonomy): domain Eukaryota; kingdom Metazoa; phylum Mollusca; class Polyplacophora; order Lepidopleurida; family Hanleyidae; genus Hanleya; species Hanleya hanleyi. The sequence continues at coordinate 37,456 of JAVTVY010012786.1, forward strand.
TGCAAGACAGAAAAAATAAGATGCCACACTCCATACCGTAAAGAACAATGAAGATATAATATAATACCGGTACCATAGATGTATATATCTCCACTCTCGCTGCATATATGCATAGGCTATCCCTCGCTGTATGTTTGACTATGGGGATTATAACCCAGAAGCTATCGCGGAATGTTCTGAAATTTCTCCTCAAATCAGAATATGCACTTCAAGTATTGGCTGGCGATTGGATCGCTGCTTTTCCACCAATGCATAGATGAGAATGCACCTCTTAATTAAGATGCCATTCTCACTGGCTAATGGATATGACGTCAGTCAATCCACAGACACGCCCAATTTGACCCCCCCCCCCCACCCCCTATTTCCGCTACTATACCTATAACATGGCCTATACTCATAACGTCCCCCATTTCCCCTACTATACCTATAACATGGCCTATACTCATAACGTTGCGCTTGCACCCCCAAGTCATCTTCCCCCAGGTATCCGTGTATTACTACATATGTATGCATATCTTAAACTACAACTATGGCTATAACCTCTGACTCGGAAGTGACCTTTGGCCTTCACTGTCACATGACCTTGGCCTTTGCTCCGGAAGTAACGTTACCGGATGTGACGCCATCCACCCTCAGTTCCACCCTCATTCCCCCCCCCCCCTACACCCGCAGAAATAATACCAGATTTCGCCTTCCTATACTACTCACACGCCTCCTTCATAAATGCGGATTTAAGATTCTACTACTACTTCTATCCAAATATGAAAGAAAGCCACAAATAACTGAAGAAAAAGCATCGAACTCGATAAAATACACCACATTCGTCGCAAAACGAGGCTGTCTGAACCTGGGCCTTTGAGAGAAAGTCCCTGTCAACATGACTGAACTGAGCGGTCAGGGTGGTAAGTTATTTCTTATGGTGTTCCATTTCGGCCATTTTTGCGTCGCGCGTCGCAGGCGACGGGAAGGGCGACGTCGCCCTTCCCGTCGCCCTTCCCGTCGCGTTCTTATAATGTTAAGAGATAGAACGCGACGCGACGTCGCCCTTCCCGTCGCGCGTCGCTTTAACCAACACGACGCGATGGGCGACGTCGCCCACGACGTCGTGCACGACGTCGCTCGCGACGTCGCCCATTCCGTCGCCCTTCCCGTCGCGTTCTTATAATGTTAAGAGATAGAACGCGCCCTTCCCGTCGTCTTCCGGTATTTTAGGACAAAATCGATCTGCGCATGCTTAGGGAGCAGCTATTGCGATGTGGATCGTATGGCGAGACCGTCATTTCATGAATGATCTCTGCCACTATCGATGAAGAAAATGTCAGCGTAAATGAATAATGATTATCCTGCATTATCGTATAGCTTTTAAATGGTGTTAAATATTAGTCCATGCTTGGAATGATGCCTGTTATGAAGTTATCTCTCGGAAAGTCTGCAACTCGCTGTGTTGTACTGTACAAATTATATCTTCGCTTCCAAAAAATATACGCAACCCCCACATCCGTACATCGTCTTGAATTTCTTTATTCCCATTGGATTTACGCATGTATGTGTCTGTGGCTTTTCTGTGTGCTTTTATGTGTTTGTGATTTTCAGTTGTTCTTACAGTATATCTCCTTATGTGACCACATTTACCAGGCCGTTGAAAATATCCTTTTATTTACTGCTGTCCAACACTGTATACCGTTACTTAACCTGTCACGTCCCGACAGATTGCAGTGTAGATCTATAAGCTTTCAATTTAGCGGAGAGAGATAGTCCTATAACTCTCAAAAAGAAAAAAAAATTATGATGGAATTGAAGTTATTTTGTTCTTTCTACTCTTTCTAAGAACTGACTGAAGAATATTAGTACTTCTGTACTCTTTAAATCGTCCGGCATTTCCACGATCGTTCTAGACGATTGAACTTAAAATTCAGGACGAATTCTTGGAGTTCGAGTAAGTTGCTCTTAACTGCAGAGATTCTTTCCTCATTTTCAAGAAAAACAAATCATCCTTGAAACACAATTGTCGTCAAATGGCCTGAACAAAACCTGGAACAAAATCCATGAATTATTTTAAGAGTGCATATCAACTAGATTTGAATTTTTTTTGAAATTGAGGAAAGAACCCCTGCAGTTACAAGGACGTAGACAAGTTTTCAGATTTGGGGCGGGGGGGGGGGAGCTATACTATGACAGCACAATAAGGCGAGGGTCCAGGGGCCGCCTAGGCCCCGGAAGCTCCAGGATCCCAGATGACTGGAGATGCGTTCTTGGCCTTTCCCAGTGAATAAAACTCAACATTAAAACGCACACGTTGTAACCAGTTTTTTTGTGTCTTTTCTTGCTTTTATGTGTGGGTATTTTCTTTCCAGGGTTATTAAACCTCAAACTTGATCAACACAAAAAACGCTGTGCAAACTGATTAGCTCAGCGACTCATCCAGGTTGTGGTTTTGGAGGGAATACGTGTTTTGTACATTTTGGGAGGAATTTATACAGTAGTTTTGTGGGTTCCGAATCACGGTGACTTGCGGATCACTTTCCTAATGAACGCCTTATATTTCTTGCAATAAAGCATCTGTCTGAATCTTTTCTATTTTTATTGGAACGCCTGTTTCTGTGGACCCAAATAAATGTCGAACAACCGACCTGCGTTGTTTGTTTCTCGGTCAATTCGGCATGGTAATGCTTCCGGTACCACGCAATGGCAAATTCACGCTGGGACAAAAACGCGTGTGATTTCTTAAGTGTTGAATCCACGAGTAATAAAATGGCTTGAAGTGGTAATTTCAGTATTCGTTTCAGTGACTGAATCATATGAATGGTCAAACACAATATCTAATGATTTGCGATAACCCTTACCTCGCCAGCATTGTAACATAATGCGGCATAATGATTTTAAGTCACAGAACGGGATAGACTTCACCCCCTCCCCCCCCCCCCTTCTCCCACAAACATACCAAAGATTTCAAAATTAAAGATTTCATTATTAAAATTGGGAAAATATATCTGTGTGTCCTTTCCTCTATTTTCTTTTGTCCAGATATAGATGCTAAATAGATGTCCGATGTCCATTTAGAGAGTTTATATATTGTAATCTTGAATATGCGAGTAGAATTCGTTCAGCTGTCAGAAACACGATGGAACGTGTGTGTAACTTTCTTAAATTTGAATCTGAATTCCATGCAGTATATCAGGTCAGATGGGGAAACAGTTTCGACAGGTTTCTATTGAACCAGGTCTGTCAGGTCCAATCTTAAATGAATGTTGTCATCCGTGAACAAATAACAAACTATCGAAATCCTGAGAGAATTAATTTAATTAGTGAGGATAATTTCCGTATATGGCATGGTCAGACAGATCAGGCCGTCGTTGTCTATGAAAAATTTCTGCCTCAGTAATGGCAATCCAACAAAGTCCAGGCATGTGATACATCATGTTTCGCCTATTGGGATATTGGTGATAGATGACCACTCAGGCTTTACAAAATATATATATATATATATATTCTCAGCGGCTGTAACGACCGCTAGATGGCGTGATCCGCTTCTTACCAAGGTGATTCGCAACTGCCCGCGCTGATGCACTGAGACGGACATGATTTTCTCATTGATTTACAAGTTCGGTTAGAGAATTTTATACATGCAATTATCGACGACAGATTTTCGTAGAAAATAAGGCCAAGAATCACTCAACTCTTAACAACACGAGCGCCAGCAGTCTAGATGTAAAAGGCGATTCGGAACTCCCCTATATACTGTATGCTTAAACATGCCTCGTTTCCTCTGCTTGTCCACTTTCCCCTCTGACAAACACGCAGTGGGAAATATGTATTTCACAATCACGTCTATTTTTTGTTTGTCTTGCAAATATCTGGGAGGGGGGTCCATGCCCCCCTTGTCTACGGCCATGAGTTAAGTGCAAATTACCCGAACTCCAAGAACTCGTCTTAAATTTGAAGTTCAATTGTCGTCAAACGCCTAGTACGATCGTGGAAATGCCGGATAATTCGAAGAGTGTAGAAAAACTAATATTCTTCAATCAATTTTTAGAAAGAATAGAGAGAACAGAATTCTCACAGTGAAATGACTTCAATTCCATCATAATTTCTTTTTTTTCTTCTTTTTGAGAGCTATAGGACTATCTCTCTCTGCTAAATTGAAAGCTAAAAGATCTACTACAATCTGTCGGGACGTGACAGGTTGAGTACCGGTATACAGTGTTGGACAGCAGTAAATAAAAGGATATTTTCAAAGCCCTGTTCCTTGTAGTAACATAAGGAGGTATACTGTAAGGATATCTGAAAAATGAAAACACACAAACACATAAAAGCACACATAAAAGCCAAACACACATCCACGCGTGTACGGATGTGGGGGTTGCGCATATCTTTTGGAAGCGAAAATATAATGTGCACAGTACAACACAGCGAGTTACAGACTTTCCGAGAGATAATTTCATAACAGGTATCATTCCAAGCATGGACTAATATTTAACACCGTTTAAAAGCTATACGATAATGCAGGATAAGCATTATTAAAGGAATAGACAACCTTCGATAAGCGTATATTGCAAATGAAAGAACAATTCCAGGAGTGTCCAAAACGATTTTTATTTCAATTTTGCAATTTTTTCCAACCGAATAAGAAGCCGTCAATGATAAATTCTTGGCTTGTAAGGGCGCCGCCATTACGGCAAGTTTAGTGACGTCACTGGGCCGCAGAACACTGCAGTGAACTGGGAGGAAACACAGTTTGCCATGCACTGGAATAATCGCAGCCCAATAGGCCAGCAGGTGTGGCTATACATTCTTGTATTCTGTACCCTGTAAATACTGGCTAATGTTTGTACAATAACAATGATCTTATCCTTGTTGAGAAATCGGGGTTGATCTGTCGTCTAGACTGTCTAAGTGTCAAAAAAAAAACAGCATCGAGTTGTCTGATAAAATATGCTTTCGTTATAGGCTAATACTTTTCAGCTGATCACTATACGCCAACATGCGTCAACATAATTCGGCAGTAACTCACTGAGATTGTTTAATGTAACCGAAATTGGGAATAATTCTGATTTCTGTGTTACCAATTCAAAGAATCGAGCCTCAACAAAGACCGGCACTCAGCCAGAAAACGAAACTAAATCTGCCTTAGCTGGAGGCTCATTTCTCCGGGAAAAGATTGTCCGGAGATTTTTCTCACCGTTGAACTGTTACCGAAAGAAACTGTTCAGCATGACACGGCCGTTAAACACCCACCCAAATATCTAGCGTGCGAGAAAATTTACCTGAGAAAGTTTATGGAATAAATCCTTGTCAGCTAATGTCAGCACTTGCACATGTGCTCGTCTGATCGTTTCCTAACAGGACATCTCACAACAGAGCCGACTAAACGAAATCCGCGACCCAGCCGGCTTCTACGGTATATACATTGTACATCCTCGACCGATTTCTACGGTAGATCGTCTTCAATGGGCTCGAACACGCCTGACACTTCTTGTATCCCTCGACACTGCCCCCAAGCAGCAGTGAGCAGCGTAGATGAAAGCATGGTTTCGCCCAGCCAGCCATTGTCATCAGTCAGGTTAAAACTCCAGGAAATGCAAGGCGTCGGATACTTGGAAAAAGTTGAAAATCACTTGCTGCCATGTTTGCTCTCTGGCCCATTGACGTCATGGGCTAGTTGTCACGTGAACATCACTCGGCCGCTCATTGGTTAAACCATAAAGATGGCGGCTCCCTTCATTCAACACATCTGGTTATTTTCCCAATGTTTGGGAGTATTTTTCTTCGTTAGAAAGAATCTCAAAAATAGGAAAAAAATATTTTTGGGCACAGTTTGGATTGTTCTTTCAGTCGCAGTTTACGTTTGCCAAATGTTGTCTTCATTTTCTTCGTCGATAGTGGCAGAGCTGATTCGTGAAATGACGGCCTCACCATACGACCCACATCGCAATAGCTGCTCCTTAAGCATGCGCAGCTCGCGGATTTTGTCCTAAAATACCGGAAGGCGACGGGAAGGGCGACGTCGCTAGCGACGTCGCGTTTAAACAGAGCGACGTCGCGTCGCGTTCTATCTCTTAACATTATAAGAACGCGACGGGAAGGGCGACGGGATGGGCGACGTCGTGCACGACGTCGTGGGCGACGTCGCCCATCGTGTCGTGTTGATTAAAGCGACGCGCGACGGGAAGGGCGACGTCGCGTCGCGTTCTATCTCTTAACATTATAAGAACGCGACGTCGCGGGCGACGTCGTGGGCGACGTCGCCCTTCCCGTCGCCTGCGACGCGCGACGCAAAAATGGCCGAAATGGAACACCATAATTTCTTCATAGCGCGTCTTTAATATATCTAACTTGACAATACCACCGTGTTATTTGAATAACAAACATCACCGCCGATCTAGTAAACGGTATTACTTCAAGAGGAAATATATCAGTGATTTTCTCGCAAATCGCGGTACAAATTGTTCGTTATACGACAGATGTGTGGTGCTGCTTGGTTTTGCATACGACAAAATTTATATTTACAAGCTCGGCGGTACCATTTGACCTTCAACAAACATGGCGACATCGAATTAGGGATATTACGGATAAACCTTGAAGAAAATAATTCTACCACATGCACTTTGCCATGATTCAGACAGCGTCGTTTTGCGGCCATTGTGTGATGTTTTAGTGGGTGCTTTGTCTGCCCGTATATGGGTTTCTTTCATATTTGGATGTATTTCTCACATAAATAACGTCTTTTTCTTTAAGAGCGGAGAATTTTACTTCAGTTTTGTAACTCTTTCTTCCGAAATTTAGGAGGACCTGATTCCATCAGCTATTTCATTAAAGATAAGAGCAAAGAACCTGACGTGGTTTAGTGAGGTTTTGCTCCCCCCCCCCCCACCCCCCACCCATATGCGATTCGGAGTGCCAAATTTGTAGTTAAATTAAAACCGTTTGTCAAGTACCTATTGACACGACCAATAATTTGGACAATTTCGCACACATACACCACTTCAAGATGCTGTTATTCAAGAAACCCCGAGTCCCATGCATGGCTGAGAATTACATCGTACGACAAGATAACATAATGCATGCAGGCTAACGCAAAACTTTTCACAAAGTCCACAAATTTCATTTTGGCACACGAACCTGTACCTCATGGACCAAAACCACACTGAAACGCGCCACGTCCTTTGTGCCGAAAGACGCTGGTGTGTTTGACCTCCGTGATATGAGAGGACACAAGTCATAAAAGTTCATTTCAAAACGATAATTAAAAAATAGTGTTTATTTCGAAATGCAAAAGATGTCATATAAGTTGCCCTGGTGATTTTTTCAGCACATGACAATCTAGTACAACGATGACTTCCAAGAACCAGAAAACAAAAAAATACAAAATTATGTACAATTTTCAAATTTTAAATATTCGTTAAAAATGTTTCTTTTTCTTATATTTTTATACAAAGCACGGTGTTTGCATTGGTGACAACATACGAACGAGCTTGAAACCAACACGCATAATAAGTATTTATAATGACAAGTTTAGTTGAAGATACTAGTGATTCGCCAAAACCCTCCATTCCCAAAATGTATTTAGTGAAACATGTATTGTTTGATCAGTGACTCATTTTATAGTGTGATCTAATGGCCAGATCAGTAAAATCAAATTTCAAAAGCGGTATTGCGGTTACTAGTATCAACTGCAAGAATAAGGAATGTAATCTCAAAGATATAACCAAACGACTCAAGTTTCAGTTGCTTTTTTTTTACCAAAAAATCTTAACATTGATATGTCTTATATGAGCAAGGAATAAAATAAATTCTAACAGAAAATGTGCAAAATATAGTACGGCACTGGTATAAAATTCTCAAAAAATGAATGGCATCACGACAGGGAAAACATAATTTCCAAGTTGTGCGCAGCTTTAAATTAACTCATAAAAACACAAACCTTTCTGACAACAGTATATACCGTATTTGTACAATAAAATACTTCAGAATAGAATCCATCCCACACAAGATGAGTGAAATTCACCAAAGCGAGAGAAATGGACAATTTCGCACACATACACCACTTGAAGATGCTGTTATTCAAGAAACCCCCAGTCCCATGCATGGCTGAGAATTACATCGTACGACAAGATAACATAATGCATGTAGGCTAACGCAAAACTTTCTCAAGTCCACAAATTTCATTTTGGCACACGAACCTGTGCCTCAATGGGCCAAAACCACACTGAAACGCGCCACGTCCTTTGTGCCGAAAGACGCTGGTGTGTTTGACGTCCGTGATATTAAGGAACACAAGTCATAAAAGTTCATTTCAAAACGATAATTAAAAAATATTGTTTATTTCGAAATGCAGAAGATGTCGTATAAGCTGCCCTGGTGATTTTTTCAGCACAAGACAATCCAGGACAACGGTGACTTCCAAGAACCAGAAAACAAAAAATACAAAATTATGTACAATTTTCAAATTTTAAATATTCGTTAAAAATGTTCCCTTTTATTATGTTTTTATACAAAGCATGGTGTTTGCATTGGTGACAACATACGAACGAGCTTAAAACCAACACGCATAAGTATTTGTAATGACAAGTTTAGATGAAAATACCAGTGATTCCTAAAAACTCTTCATTCCCAAAATGTATTTAGTGAAACATGTATTGTTTGATCAGTGACTCATTTTATAGTGTGATCTAATGGCCAGATCAGTAAAATCAAATTTCAAAAGCGGTATTGCGGTTACTAGTATCAACTGCAAGAATAAGGAATGTAATCTCAAAGATATAACCAAACGACTCAAGTTTCAGTTGCTTTTTTTTTACCAAAAAATCTTAACATTGATATGTCTTATATGAGCAAGGAATAAAATAAATTCTAACAGAAAATGTGCAAAATATAGTACGGCACTGGTATAAAATTCTCAACAAAATGAATGGCATTACGACTGGGAAAACATAATTTCCAAGTTGTGCGCAGCTTTAAATTAACTCATAAAAACACAAACCTTTCTGACAACAGTATATACCGTATTTGTACAATAAAATACTTAAGAATAGAATCCATCCCACACAAGATGAGTGAAATTCACCAAAGCGAGAGTGAAATTCACTCAAGTTGGAGTGAAATTCGCTCGAATTTCACTCAAGTTTGAGTTCATAACTCACTCAAGCTGAGTGAAGTGACCAATTCCACTCTAGTTCAATTCACTCAACTGGAGTGAAATATTTCACTTAGGTGCTTGAGTTGGAGGAATTTCCCCTCTTTAAGTCTTACTTGAGTGAAGTTTTTTTTAGAGAGTACCAAAGTAGAGTAACAGAACAAACAGCTAGCGTTATTCTTTAAAGAACAACTTTGTGTACGAATATGCACATACAAATAACTTATAATTCATAAGTCTGTCTGTCTATTAAACTTTATAATAAAGTTGAATAGACAGACAGACAACTGGACAGGCATGCAAACATACATGGTCAATACAATGTACCCTGTTAATATATGGATGAACATAAAAATGTACTGAATAGCTAACATATCGAATGCTATGAGTACCGCCAATTACAAGTATTTCTTACAGCATCATGCCTAGAGAGGAAAACTAATCAACTCGATTAGAGAAAAATCATAATGCAACTTCACTCGTTTGAGAACCTTTGTTTCTAATATCTTCTCCAAGAACTTAGGCTATACAGTGTCACTTTAATAATTATATTACATGAATAGGAATATCAAAAATATATGGCACAACAGTTTGTAGACTGCTACAAATCAGCTTGATACAGGATTCCCAATAAAAACATAATCTCAATAACAACTTGGGTAAACTGGAACAGACATACAAGAAGTAAACTTGGAAGGAAACATATATACACTACCTATTAACAAAATTACTCAATTAGCGTCAGCAGATCTTTAGAATGTTTTATGAAGGGAATATAAAGAATTACAAATTGTATATATTTACAAAGCCTTGAGAATTTTTAATTTGACGGTCAATGTCACGCAGTTTGCATTCTGGAATATATTATTCAGGCAGTTTCTTGAGTCAAATGGAATGAAAAGTAATGGCGTACTTTCAGAATTTCCGATTAGCATTGCTGGGAACTAGTTCCATATTCATGCTGAATCACAGTTTACAATGCTGGGATTTCGATTTTGGACGTCGCGATGAAGGAAAATAATAAATTCTTGGCCTATGTGTCCCCACTCTGAGGAAATTAGAAATCAAACTTTTGAAAGTCTCTTTGGGCCACAATTACAAAGCTGCTTTCTTTGTGCCGTTGCTACATCTCTACATCGGGACAACAAATTTTCTGCAACTGCGATCTCTGAAACGACAAAAATTAGATAAATAACGGATGGGAAATTCAAAGCCTGAAAAGAACAAGAATATCAGCTTTTCTAATGGAGAATTTCTGACATGATACTATGTCGAATGGAATGCTATACACGAAAAATGCGATAGTTTATATTGTCTTTTGTTGCTGTATCAATATATGCATTCTCTTTCCTCCAGAGGCAGCCACCTACGACGCATTCGCTGAAATATCGCACCGACTATTTTGTACACTATTCATGAGTTGGTAAGTCAGTAAGTATGATTTAACGTCACTTTCAACAATCCTCCCGTGATCTACTAATATACTATCAGTCAAAATTACTTTTCACTTTACTACATAATTATGGTATAACACACAGGCGCAGAGAGTTTGCGTGGCCATGTGCCAGTACGACAAAAAGGCGACTGGCCGATACATCTCTCGAGACTTGAACACGAATGGGTTAAACTCATTGGGAATGCCATTTCGCGACGATGTAACAGAGAAGCATGAACGATTATGATAGGCTGATTTAATCAAATGTAATACCAATAGCCGTGCTAAAACGTGTAATAAATGCACGGTTAGCTCGATGTTATTCACACAAATGTTATAGAATGTACAGATAGAGCATGCTGCGGGGTGTCATATCACGATTTGTCAGCTCGAGAGACGGGTGACGCTCAATGTGTGCGAAGCACGAGTTGAACATGATCACCTGTCGAGAGACAGTTACAGCGGTTTCTGACACCAATCCCCAGTGTACGAGTTGTCACAGCGAAACAGCTCACCAATTACCAATATACGAGTTGTCAGAGCATTTCCAACATAGCTCTCTAGATTTGTATCTAATACCGCTTATGCCGGTGCTAGAGGTCGTGTGGTCAGTAGTATATAAAGCGTATTTGGACCCCAATTGGCCAATCAGAAGCGAGTATTGTGTCACATGGGGTCATGTGTGGTGGTGGTGGGTGGGTGGTGGGTTTAAGATGGCGGCTGTGGTGGTGGTGGGTGGGTGGTGGGTTTAAGATGGCGGCTGTGGTGGTGGTGGGTGGGTGGTGGGTTTAAGATGGCGGCTGTGGTGGTGGTGGGTGGGTGGTGGGTTTAAGATGGTGGCTGTGGTGGTGGTGGGTGGGTGGTGGGTTTAAGATGGCGGCTGTGGTGGTGGTGGGTGGGTGGTGGGTTTAAGATGGCGGCTGATATTTGTTCCCCCGGGTAAAATTTAAGGGGTCTGAAGGTCATCTGGCGATCACGTGATCAAGGCATGTACTGACATGTTCTGGATTGCATCAGCATTGGCTGGGTGCCAAGTGTTGACCACTATAGGTCTGGCAACCTTTGACCTTTGTATTCCTCCGCGGTGATGCGGTCTGGCGGTGATGCGGTCGCGGAAGAAAGCTTCCGCGCAGGAAAAGTAGTCCCTAGACTACAAATACGCTGCATGGTCCGATTGGGGCGAGTGAGGCTCTTTTCAGTCATGTCATGGGTGTTTTCACAGAATAAATGCCATGCGGAGGATGGGTACTAGTATTTCGCTGACGTCCTAGTAATAAACATAATCTATGGGTGTTGTACCATGTTAATAGGATCAGTCTAGCATCTGTACCACCCCAGGGTCGAGTGTTTATTGTCCCGTGTATCTCCGCAAGAAAACAACAAACAAAATGGCGGCTCCAGGATGGTGTGGGGATGCCCTTTCCATATCACGGCGTCGACCGTAGCGCCATCTGCACACATTGACGCAAGGGAGACAACTCGTGTAGCCTAAGGGTATGAAAATAGCCGTGTTGGAGCTAGGGGAGTTACTACTGGTCCAATGGGGTCGAGTGAGATATCCATGTGAAGCTTAGGTGAAGGGCATCTGATGGGGTGGGTGTGGGGTTGAACTAGCGTCATTCTGCGCATGCGCGGTGGCCCAAGGGTATGGAAATAGCCGTGTTGGAGCTAGGGGAGTTACTACTGGTCCAGTGGGGTCGAGTGAGGTATCAAAGTGAAGCCTAGGTGAGGGGGCATCTGACTGGACTAGTGGGTTTGAACTAGCGTCA
>JAVTVY010012787.1:0-20000 GCA_036873755.1 Hanleya hanleyi
AGTTTGACAACATCATTCAAGCGGACAAGGCGCGCAACGTCCTGTGTGACTTCTCCACCTAACATGGATACAGACCAGATAACCACCGTGCTGGAGAATGACCCAGACACACGTATGGTCTTTCAAGGGGTGTTCGCCCGAGATGTGTTCCCATTAGACCGTATGTATCCTGCTGCATACGTTCTCAACATGGACCCGATGGATCGGCCCGGTGAACATTGGGTGGCCGTGTACTTGACAGAACAGCAGGGGAATACTTTGACCCGTACGGCCTGCCACCCCTCCATCCCGATTTAACAGACTTCATGGATCAAGGTACAGAGACGTGGTGTTGGAACAGTCAAACGTTGCAAAACCTGACCAGTAGCGTGTGCGGACAATATTGCTTGTTTTACCTGTACCATCGATGCCGGGGAAGACCCTTATCTACCATCGTACAGATGTTTGACGAGTACCCCAAGGCCGAGGGCCGCGATGTACTCGTATATGACTGGGCCGCCCATCATTTCAATGTACAAGCCCCGTTCTGGGCTTGAATTCTTTCAATGTACACACGCCCGCTGTTCTGGGCTTAGGTTTACAAGCCCCCTGTTCTGGGCTTCAGTTGTTTCAATGTACAAGCCCCCTGTTCTGGGCTTCAGTTCTTTCAATGTACAAGCCCCCCTGTTCTGGGCTTCCGTTTTCACGTGTTTGTTCTCACGTTGTTGTTGTTACTGAATAAAAAAATGAGATCTCACCAAAAAAAACCCTGTCTTGTGTGTTTTATTCATAATGCATAAATGCCCAATGTGGAGATTCAGTTAAACTGAAATCAGTGGTGTAGGATGGGACCAAAATGTAACCCATCAATGTTAGAATGCAAGAGCACTATAGTAAAATAGAGAGCCAATGAAATCAGCCCACAGACCAAGTACGTGTTTTGGTCTAGGTTTGGAGCTGCCATTTCATTGAGGTGCGTGTAAAGGAAGACGGTGAGTGAAGACTCGTCCAACACGTATAGATTAAGTTTATTACTATAAGTTCTATGTATTTTTAAATATGGAAAAACCCGGATGTAAGATGAGAGCCCGGATGTAAAACCACAGTACCAAGATGGAAGACGGGAAAAAACCCACTGGGAAACCCGGATGTTGAGAAGAACCCGGATGTAGGCGCGGACGTAGGCGAAAGCATCTCAGTACCCGGATGGAGGCGCAGACGTGCACCTAGTACCCGTCCATTGGTTCTTTTCTCGATCGCTCATTGGCTCTTTTTCTCGACCGCTGATTGGTCCAAATGGAACTGCCCATGTTTCCCAGGTTCATTTACAATCCCCTTTTGGGGTTCAAGCTCTGTATATATCGATGCCGCAATATTGTCTCCTCCGAACCTTGCCGAAAGGGAGACCGTTTGACCTGGATGTGACCTTTGACCTTTTGACCCGACATGCATCCGCGCACTGCCGGTGATGACGCGCGCGCGCGCGCTGCGGCATGAGATCATCTCCGCGCGCGCGCGCTGCGGCCGGGGCCCGCCGGGCCAGGGTGCGGGCCGGGAAAGTTGGAGGTAGTGTTTGAGCATTCTGAAAAACCGGAAGTGACGTCACACACACTTGTGCAGACCCATCAAATCACGTGAATGTTAGTCCAGGTGGATGCTCCCCCACCTAGGATTCACATGGATACCTCACTCGACCCAATAGGCCCATGAGGGGCTCGCCTAGACCACAAAAACGTCTATTTCCATACCCTTGGTCTTCCGCGCATGCGCAGAATGACCCTATGTCAACCCCACATCCACGCCATCAGAGGCTCCATTACATAGACTTCACATGGATACCTCCCACGACCCATTCGGACCCATAGCGGTCCATCTCTACCCCAAACACATCCACACATACCCTCAAAAATGCCTGCTTTCTATACTACGGCCAGGCTGCGCATGCGCAGAGTATTGGCAACGTACGAACCATTAGTGTAGTCAAGTGCTCCTGCATGAGAGCTTCAAAATAAGACCTCATACGACACCATTGGACCACCAGGGACTCACCTAGACTCCAACATGTGCACCCCGTATGGATTTATACATACATTGGGCTTATATCCCAGTATATGGGTCTATTTGGGTCTATATGGGGCTATAGACAGACCTCGAACTTTTTCCGAAAATTTCACCGTTTCGTGCCGGGACACTTCCTATCATGTTTGTCTTGACGAGACTAAGAAAACAAATCCAAACAACCACACCGCAAATGTATAGAAGTAGGTTTCCCAGTGGGACAAACATTGGTCCTATACCCCCAGTATGGGATTATATGGGTCTATATGGGTCTCCTCGAACTTTTTTCAAAAATGTCACCGTTTCGTGCCGGGACACTTCCTATCATGTTTGTCTTGACGAGACTAAGAAAACAAATCCAAACAACCATACCGTAAATGTATAGAAGTAGGTTTCCCAGTGGGGCAAACATTGGGCCTATACCCCCAGTATGGGACTATATGGGTCTATATGGGGCTATAGACAGACCTCGAACTTTTTTCAAAAATTTCACCGTTTCGTGCCGGGACACTTCCTATCATGTTTGTCTTGACGAGACTAAGAAAACAAATTCAAACAACCATACCGCAAATGTCTAGAAGTAGGTTTCCCAGTGGGGCAAACATTGGACCTATACCCCCATAACCCGTATATGGGTCTATATGGGTCTCCCTGAACTTTTTTTCAAAAATTTCACCGTTTCGTGCCGGGAGACTTCCTATCATGTTTGTCTTGACGAGACTAAGAAAACAAATCCAAACAACCATACCGCAAATGTCTAGAAGTAGGTTTCCCAGTGGGACAAACATTGGTCCTATACCCCCAGTATGGGACTATATGGGTCTCCCTGAACTTTTTCCAAAAATTTCAACGATTCGCTCCGCGACACTTCCTATCATGTTTGTCTTGACGAGACTAAGAAAACGAGACCCCACAACCTATACCGCAAATGTCGAGAAGTAGGTTTCCCAGGATGGTGCTATACCCCCCATACCCCATATAGGCATTTTCCCGTAATTTAGGATAAAGTCCGTGTTCCGTATTTTTTCAGGAAAAATTGTACATACACCCACCCTGGAACTAGGGGGAGATAACTCTATTGATAGGCAAGCCCCGTTAAGCCCGGCGACCTATATACCCCCCATACCCCATATAGGCATTTTCCCGGATTGTTCGATAAAGTCCGTGTTCCGTTTTTTTTTCAGGAAATTTTTACATGCACCCACCCATGACTGGATGCCCCTTCACATAGGCTTCACATTGATACCTTATACAACTCCATCGGCCCATTAGGGGCTCCCCTAGATCCCAAAACGTCTATTTCCATACCCTTTTCCCACAATTCCCTGTCTGCGCATGCGCAGAATGGTGACAACGCTCGAGCCACTAGTCCAGTCAGATGCCCCCTCACATAGGCTTCACATTGATACCTCATACGACTCCATCGGCCCATTAGGGGCTCCCCTAGATCCCAAAACGTCTATTTCCATACCCTTTTCCCACAATTTCCTGTCTGCGCATGCGCAGAATGGTGACAACGCCCGAGCCGCTAGTCCAGTCAGATGCCCCTTCACGAATCCTTCACATTGATACCTCATATGACCCCATTGGACCATTAGTGGCTCCCCTAGCTCCAAAACGTCTATTTTCATACCCTTTGGCCACCGCGCATGCGCAGAATGCCGATATTTCAACCCCACACCCAGCCCATCAGATGTCCCTTCACGAATACTTCACTTTGATACCTCACTCGACCCAATCGGACCATGCAGCGTATTTCAAGTCTAGGGACTACTTTTTCTCCGCATCACCGCCAGACATGACCGCATCACCGCGGAGGAATACATCTTTGACCTGGGTCACGTGATATGCAAATTTCTGAGGTCAAAGGTCAATGGGCCTCCATTTAACGGGACACTATCTCAAGTGCACTCATTGACCTTTGACCAACCTTGCACCCCTTCCGACTAAAAGTGGTTTGGCCCGAGGTCAAAGGTCAATGAGCGTCGATTTACCCTTTCTATACTACTGGGAGAATAGTTATGTTATTTAGAATACGACATAGTTTCAGACCCGCTCAGTCTTAAAATATAACGTATGTCTGAGCAGATATACGAGATGCAAGCTCACTCCATGTGTTTTATATCTTGCAGCCGGATAGCGACAAGAGGTACAGAGAATGACAAAGGAATATGCAGACCGAAGACGCGGCCGATGGAAGGAATGCGCAATAATTCTTGCCGTAGTAACAATAGGCTTGATTGTTGCCTTTGCAGTCGTGGTCGTCATGAAGAACAAAGAATTGGTGGCAAGGGCCGTCTCACCGTGTGCAACCGGTCATCAAAACATAGACCTGAGTGAGTCCGAATCTCCATCCATCTTCAGCGACTTGACCCAAAAGGAGCTGAGCGCCGTAGCCAAATTCCTCCACGAACAAAAGGAATTAAATCTCGTTAAAACAGCGAATGCTGTCCTTAACTCCAGTTATATTTATTTGATAGAACTACTTAATCCAAACAAAACTCTAGCACTGAATCATCTCGACAGAAAAGATACCATGCCACCACGTTGGGCAAAAGCGGTAATATTTCGTGGAGACCTCCTACCCAAACCTCAAATAGAGGAATACCAAATTGGTCCACTTCCAACGCCTACTACCTACAAATTAATCGACTATTCGGGCAGAAGACAGAATCCTGTACCGTTTGAGTACAGGCCACTGACCTTCACCGAATTCGTGGCTGTCGAGAAGTACATCCTGTCAGAGGTACAGCAAAAAGCTGGTTCATTAATTATGGAAAGTTTCGGTGCCGGTTTTGGAGAATGCGGCAGCAAATGTTTGACGTATTTTCTCGGTCCAGTGTCGACATCCAATTACGGGAGAATAACCCGTAATATTTGGTTTTGGATAAATCACGCACTGGAATATTTCAGCTTGCATCCCTTGGACTTTCAGATCCTTGTCAATCTTAATGGAGTCGATGGTAAAGCGTACAAAATAGAAAAAGTTTGGTACAATCAGGAAATATTCCAGAGCTTAGATGAACTCGTAGCGGCATACAATTCAGGCAGCGTGAACAAACTGAAAATACCCTTTCCAAAAGACGATGAAAATCTCTTCTCCACTTTGAACCTTCGTGGTGAGGCTTTCCCCAAAGAACAATTACGGCGACCCATTCAATTTGAACCCGACGGGAAGCGCTACAATGTCAAAAGACATCATATAGGATATCTCGGATGGTCATTCTATTATCGTATGTCTACAACAATCGGTCCTATGATATTCGATGTTCGATTCAACGGTGAGAGAATTGCTTACGAAATCAGCCTGCAGGAGATCGCTGTCTTTTACTCAGCCAATAATCCCGCGCACAGATTTAGCGACTTCGCTGACAGTTCCGCGTTAATTGGTTTCTCATCGAAAGTGTTAATACCCGGAGCGGACTGCCCCTACCATGCCACCTATCTTCCCGCGCGCCATCTGACGGAGGGATCTGATCAACCTTTAGTGTACGAGAACGCCTTGTGCGTGTTTGAGCAAAATACAGGCATTCCGCTGAGAAGACATCACTCGTATAATCCACACGGTGGAAACTTCTATTCGGGCATGATGGACGACGTCCTTGTACTGAGAACGATCTCCAACCTTGTTATTTATGACTATATCTTCGATTTTGTGTTCCATCAAAATGGAGCAGTTGAAGTTCGGGCAATGTCCACAGGGTACATCCTCCCAAGCCACTATTCGTCGACTGAGAATAATTTCGGATTTCGGATACAGGATAGAATCACTGGAAACATTCATCATCATATGTTCCACTTCAAGGTCGATATTGATATCAAAGGGACTCAGAACAGATTTGAAACTCTCGACATCGGCCTAGAAGAAGTGGACAACTCAAACTGGATAATAGGTGCCTCTCCCCAATCGACAAGATATTCTCAAATAAACTTTCAGCGAAACATAAAGGCAACTGAAAGAGAAGCAGCATATAAGTTCAACTTCGATAATCCAAAGTACTTGCTCTTTCACAATGAAGGAGTTAAATGGAAATATGACATTGCAAAGTCATACAGAGTAGCTATCAAAGGTATGTCAAAGCAGACCTTGCCAATAGACAGAGGGCACGAACCGTCAATTTCCTGGGCGAGGTATCAGATGAGTAGTATACAAAGAGTGATCTGGCAATGTTTTCACCCGGATATAACTCTGACGTCACAATTAGTGGTATGTAAGCGTGATTGTGATTGGCTGGTGAGGAGTGGGAGGCGTGGTCTGTGTGTGGTGGGAGGTGGGACCAAGATGGCGGCCAGTTTTTGTGTCGTGTGTGGTGTGGGTACAAGATGGCGGCCAGTTTTTGTGTCGTGTGGTGTGGGTACAAGATGGCGTGTGTGGTACAAGATGGCGGCCCGTTTTTGTGTCGTGTGGTGTGGGTACAAGATGGCGGCCAGTTTTTGTGTCGTGGGAGGTGTGGGTACAAGATGGCGGCCCGTTTTTGTGTCGTGTGGTGTGGGTACAAGATGGCGGCCAGTTTTTGTGTCGTTGGGAGGTGGGACCAAGATGGCGGCCAGTTTTTGTTGGGTACAAGATGGCGGCCAGTTTTTGTGTCGTGTGTGAGTGTGGGTACAAGATGGCGGCCAGTTTTTGTGTCGTGTGTGGTGTGGGTACAAGATGGCGGCCAGTTTTTGTGTCGTGTGGTGTGGGTACAAGATGGCGGCCAGTTTTTGTGTCGTGGGAGGTGTGGGACCAAGATGGCGGCCAGTTTTTGTGTCGTGTGGGAGGTGGGACCAAGATGGCGGCCCGTTTTTGTGTCGTGTGTGAGTGTGGGTACAAAGATGGCGGCCAGTTTTTGTGTCGTGGGAGGTGGGACCAAGATGGCGGCCAGTTTTTGTGTCGTGAGTGTGGGTACAAGATGGCGGCCTGTTTTTGTGTCGTGTGGTGGGAGGTGGATAGAAAAACGTATAAAAGGAGTGGCGATTTTTAGGGTAGGGGTGTATTCAATCTGACTTACCTGACCTGTCTGCTTGCCAGTCCGCTTGCCTGCCTGCCTGCCTATCCGCTTGTATGAGACGAAAAGCATGAGACGTGGAGAAGATTTTCCCTTCGACCCAGCAGTACCTCCGGTTGAAGCCTTGCCTGAAGATGAGCGTGTCAGGGACATTTATCAACGTCACTGGGCTACCATACGCCATTGTTTTCACCGTGACCGTCGTCTATTGGACTTGTATAATTTTCGGTTGGAGGACCTCACGTATCTTCCTACTTACGCCGAGAACATTTTTACAGATCAGGTCACTGCCTTCAAATTGAATGTGACATTTGGGTATATCTTACGGCACAAAAAGACGGACCAGCTGCGATATTTCTATCCCAGTAATAATTCGTATGTGTTTGACCAGCCATTCACCATCACGGATGCGATTTCTATGGAGCCGGTGGTCGAGCAACTCACTACATTAGACCCGTTGGAGTGGGCCCGCCTGCAACGCCCCAATACGCAATGGTTGGTGGAAATGGTGACCAACGTCACATTTTTCGTCACGAAAATCAGAGATCACCCCATCGGTGCTCCTGTACTACTCCCTCCTTGGCTGCTTCATCGACCCGGGCTGTATGCATTAACAGCAGGGTTTAAGGGACCCTACAAAGACCGGAAATGTCTGTTTCGGTGTTTGGCCGTGCATGTGGACGAGTGTAACCCCCAGAGTTGTGACAAAGTGGCCAATGACTATTGGCAACAGTATTTAGAACAGCAAGACTTGGATGAGCGGCACTTCCGTGGAGTGCCTTTTAAGAATTTGGATGACGTGGAAACACTGTTCGACATTAATATCTTTGTCTATCGATTACGATGTGAGGACGATACATTTGTGGCTGAATTGGTTCGGCGATCAACAGAACGGTATGCTGCTACGATGAAAGTCAATGTCTTCGACAACGGTGGGGTGAGTCATTTTTCGCTGATCTCCAATATGAGCCAGTACGCTCAGTCTTTCAGTTGTGCCCAATGCCATCGGGTGTTTCATCGCTTCCCCAACTTACAGCGTCACGAGAAAATCTGTGACAACAGTGTCAAGCGAGTATATCCGGGTGGTGTGTATCATAATGCACCTACTATTTTCCAGGAACTGGCCGATGAGGGTGTGATGATACCGGAAGAGGACCGTTATTTTCCCTACCGGGCGTGTTACGATTTCGAGGCCCGATTTCGATTTACGATTTCGAAAACGCAGTGGACGCAGCGCCATATTCCTCTGAGTGTCAGTATTTCCAGCAACGTACCAGGCTATGACGCTGCTCCGGTGTGTTTCGTGTCCACGGGGGACTCCCATGAGTTGATTACCCGCATGATGGAGTATTTAGAGCAAGTCAGTGCGGCTAGTACGGAATTGTTGGTGGCCAAGTTCCATGACGTACTGGACCAACTGGACGACCGCATTCCTGTACCCGGTGTAGCGTTCAGCGATGATGAAGAATCCGAGTCCGAGTCCGAGTCCGAGTCCCTGCAGTCGCAGCCTCTGCAGGCGCAGGATGTCTCGTTACCTAAACCGTATGCGGAGAAATTGAAGTTACGGTTCGTGCAGTACCTGACTCAGTTACCCGTGCTCGGATTTAATTCGGGCCGTTACGATCTGAACATGGTCAAGGAATTTCTCTACCCTTACTTGGCCCAGGCGAATACCCTCAAGTCCGTGATCAAGAAGATCAACAACCATATGGCCCTCACTACCACGTCACTGCATTTCCTCGATGTGCGAAATTACCTGGCACCCAATTGTAGTTATGATGCGTGGGTCAAGGCCTATAACTGTACCCAGACGAAAGGTTACTTCCCTTACACTTATATGACGAGCCTGGACCGCTTAGAAGACACCCAGTTGCCACCCCGGGAAGCGTTTTACAATGACCTGAAAGGGGAAGCTCTGCCGGAGGCCACCTACATCGAACTCCAGCAGGTATGGAACGATGAACATATGCAGACGTTGCGAGATTTCCTGGTGTGGTATAACAACCTAGATGTGGTTCCTTTCCTGGAAGCGTCCGAGAAAATGGTGCAACTCTTTCGTCGGCAAATGCACGTGGATATCTTTAAAGAGTGCTTAAGTTTACCCGGTCTAGCCCTTCGCCATTTGTTTCAAGAGTGTTCCACCTACTTCTCGTTGGTACAACAGAAAGATGCAGACATGCATGATTGTTTGAAGCAGAACATTGTGGGCGGCCCTAGCCTTATTTTTCACCGCTACCACGAGAAGGATGTCACGACACTGCCCAGTGGCAAACCCTGTGCCAAAATCATTGGCTTTGACGCGAATGCCTTGTACTTGTGGTCGCTCGCCCAACCCATGCCCAGCGGTCATTATACGCGTTGGTTGGCAGAAGGTCGGCATTTTACACCGCAACGGTCACCGTACAAACATCTCGCCGACCAGTGGTTGGACTGGGAAGCCTATCGACGGGGAATTTATATTCGTCACCAGACCAACGCCACAGAGAAGCGTATAGGAGATCGCCGACTCCCCGTCGATGGGTTTGCTATACTCCACAATAAACCCACCGTATTTCAGTTTTACGGGTGTTACTGGCACGGCCACGAATGTCATTTCAGCGCTGGACGCTTCAATGAGCGACGTGGAAAATCGGCGGAAGAATTACGCGACGAAGTGGTGGCCAACGGAGATTACGTGAAAGAGCGAGGATTCCATCTCATTGAAATGTGGGAATGTGAATTTCACACGATGTGCCAGGCCCTGCCCCATTTACGACGGTTCCTAAAAGAGCGTGAGTACCCCTTGAGTCGTCGGCGATTGCTCAGTCTGCCCCAGATGTTGGACGCCATTCGTTCGGGAGACCTCTACGGCTTTGTAGAATGTGATTTGCATGTTCCCGACACTCTCAAGCCCCTCTTCGCCCAGTGTCCGCCCATCTTTAAGAACACGCTGGTGGGTCGGGGGGATATTGGGGACACCATGAGGACCTACGCAGAGCAGCATGAAGTACTTCAGCAACCACGCCGTATGTTGATTGGGAGTATGTGGGCCGAGAAAATCTTGCTGGGCACCCCCTTACTGCAGTGGTACATGAACAACGGTTTGGAAATTACTCAAATATATCAAGTGATACAGTACGTACCTGAGGCTTGTTTTGCGGAGAATGCCGACCTCGTGACGTCGGCCCGTCGTCAAGGTGATCAAGACCCGAGTCAGGCCATCATGGCTGAATGTTGGAAACTCACTGGGAATGGTTATTACGGAAAAACCGTAACGAACCAGGATAAGCACGTCAACGTGAACATTTGTACTACTGCCCAAGCCCGCAAAAAAGTCAATTCTCCTCTGTTTCGGTCCGTGGAGGTGATCGATGACGACACTTATGAAGTCACTTCAGCCAAGAAGACTATTCGGTACAACTTACCCCTGCAGATTGGATGTATGGTCTACCAGGTGGCCAAGCTGAGGATGCTGGAATTCATATATGATTTTATGGGTGTCTATTTTAACCCCACAGACTGGCAACTCATGGAAATGGACACCGATTCGGCCTACATGGCCGTCTCCAACGCCGACTGGGAGTCCCTGGTGAAACCCGAGTTACGGGATCAGTATGAAGCGGACCGCGACCTGTGGCTACCCCGACGCGATCACTACACCTACGACAAGCGGACACCCGGCCTGTTTAAACTAGAGTGGAGTGGGGATGCTATGATTGCGCTCTCCTCCAAGACCTACTACTGTTACGGAGGAGACGGAGGAGCAGAAAATAAGTTTAGTTGTAAAGGCGTCAACCGACGCGATCCCAACATCGACAAAGCTCTCTACCTGGGCGTGTTGCAAAGCCAGGCCAGTGCGAGTGGCACTAACCGAGGATTCCGGGTCGTCGACCACCAGATGCGCACCTATATCCAGCAAAGAGACGCCTTTACTTTCTTTTATCCCAAACGAAAAGTATTGGCCGACGGTGTGAGCACTACATACTTGGACTTGTAAAAAACAAATGTGGAACTATAACTGTGGATACACAAATGTAAAAGTCAGGATGGCCGAGTGGTCTAAGGCGCCAGTCCTAAGTGCTGGTCAGCAATTGCTGTCGTGGGTTCGAATCCTACTCCTGGCAGAACTTTTTTTTGTATATACCACTACTATTCTATATGTACATACCCCTACTATTTTGTACCCTGTATTCTATTTGTATAGTCTAATCCTTGCTTGTTGACTTAAATAAAAAGAGAAAGTCAAAACCCATCATTGTGTTTTTTCATCAATTTATTCAACAGAACGTCAGAACAACAACGTCATAACAATAATAAACAAGGGGTCTGCGCGCACGCGCAGTACATTTTTTAAGTTAACCAGAGAAATGGAGCATGCACATTAAAACGAGAGGCCGTCCAGTCATAGACGAGGACATCACGGTCCTCGGCTTGACAATAATCATCAAACATATGTACAATGGTACGCATAGAATGTCCTCTACTCCGGTGAGTGAGATAAAACACACAGTACTGTCCGCACACACTACTCAAGGGGCCTTGTAATCTTTGCGTATTCCAACTGGAGACCTGCCTTGTGCCGTTGCAATTTCCCTTTCTGCAGAGGACTGAGTGGAACATTGCCTTTTAACACATTATGGGCGACTTCACACAAACACCGGACCAAGTCGGGATCCGCGCCGCGCACCAGGGCCCGGGCTACTTCCGGGGGCGCGCTGCGTAATACGCGCAGAGCGGGGGCGTGCTTGCGTACGCGTGCAGACATGTTGAGGAATGAAGGCTAGAGTACGTTGTCTTCTTCTTTTATCTTTTTTTATCCTCTTCTCATTTGGGGGTGTACACCGTCTGTATTTCACCGGGAAAAATCAGGGTACGCAATCGCAGGGGTGAGGGCGTGTCTTGTTTCAAGTCGATGAGTAGATACCCATGAGCAGGTTGGGTCGCATCTTCAAAGGCTTCTCGTACAAAGGCCGTGTTTTTAGGGTACATCTGTTGAGCCAGGTGGGTAATTTGGGAAGCGTCTCTGGGGTTTTTGAATAACACCACATACTGAGCATTACCACTCAAAGTTTCTCAAATTTGGCGATACATATCGCATGCTGATAGCAAAATACGAACGTAGCGTGCAAGATCTATGGCGCTACGTTTCGTAACATGTGTCTAATTCCGCTTAACCCGGGGCTAGGGGCCGTATGAGCCCATGTACTTCAAGATCCTCATGGTACTCATATGAACAGTCACAATCAAAGCGTGGCTGAGGTACATCATTTTTAGATGACGACTCTATAACGAATATTATGGATTAAGAATACTGATCAGCGATACGGATTTGATATTTTGGAACATCATGATGTCTTGCCGGCATCATTGAAAATTGTTGACCGCTTCTCTCTTGCAGGAAACAAGCCTATGTTTATGTATACCTTTGTCTTTTTGAATTTGGTGCTAATACTGTTATATGGAAATGGAATAGGTCTTTGGATTATGGACGCGGATATTCTCTAATGGACGACGGCTGAATTATGAATGACGGACTAGACGCTTGTAATTCAAACTAATGTTCCGGTGCTCTTTGTTTTTACTGAAGAGATTCTGTACGATGTAGATGATGCTCAATCGACGATGATGGCTGCCTTTGGTAAAGAGACGGGTGATTCGACTATCCGTTTCCGTCATGAGATCGTCGACCACTACCAAAGTGTCTTGGGGTGTATCTTCAGGCGGTAAGCCTTCCACTAAGGTGAGTCCGGGGACACGGGCCAGTGCCTCATACGCGGGCTGCCAAGCGCCATAACACCACAGGATACGAGCTAGAGGGGGTGAAATCAGGGCTGACCCATGTTGGATGAGACGTTGAACAAAGTGCGTTTTTCCCGACCCGGTCGGTCCAGCGATGAGGCACGTGAATGGATGCTGCCATCGTGGGTCCATCTTTTTTCTTTATGGGGTGATTTTGCCCCCTCGACGTTTAGAAGCCCACCCCAGTTGTCGGGGCTGGCGCAGGGGATAGTACTCGAAGGGATACCGTTGTCGGGGTAAACGGTGTGATTCACGGGGATCCACTTCAAATCTGTTTAGCGGCGTCGTAGTGGTGGTACTAGAGGATGGAGTGGAAGGCTGGTCGTCGCTTCTCAGGGATGATGATGATGATGGAGGATGATGTGGAGTCGTCGTACGGGCCGTCGTGGTAGTTGGCTGGATGTAGCGGGGTAACGTGATGGCTGGAGTAGACGATGTGGTGGGTGTCTGCGTTGAGACGTGACGGACCCTTGACGTCTTGGCTGGTGTAGGCAGTGGGGTCGTGGTGATGGTGGATGATGGAGAACGCAGGTTGTTGTAACAGGATATCACGTACGATAAATCGTAGAACACACCGGTAAATAACGTACCCAGAACCACGACTAGACACAACACAGTACCGACTTGTGCTTTTCGAGTTCGTAACAGTAAGGGTAGACGTGTACTATCCATGGTACAAATCCTACACTGAAGGCGGGGGTGATAGGCGTTAGAATTTATAGACGTTTCATGTCACGGCCGGACACCCAGGAATTAAACGAACGAGGCCATCCTTGCCATTTGACGAAATGATAGGGAATCCCACGTCGACGTTCCGTTTTCAAAATCTTTTCCACCGTGTAGTAGTCTTTCGGTGTTTTCACTATGGGTTGCAATTCTGCCTCGTAAAACGTGCCTTGCAGTCTCTCTCCTTGTAGATCTTCCAGTTGATAGACGTGGGGTTGTCGAGGTTTATGGCGCACGATGACAAAGTGTTCGTCACTCCAGTTCGGTAAATACCCTTTCTCAAATTGTCCTTTCACTTTACTGATCCGCACTACATCTCCACGTTTGTACCGGGGTGCCGTCATGGGTGGACTGTCTTCTGAGTACAGCGTAGCACGTACTTGATGTTCGTTCCGTTCTGTCACAGTACGGGGCGCTCGCTGGATACTGCGATGATAGGCGCGATTGTAGCCTTGAACCAGTTGAGGAAGTACATCCAGGTAGCGTCGAGTGTTTTGAGCAGTAAAATATTTGTACATGCGTCCTTTGAAGGTGCGATTAAAGCGTTCCACTACCGATGCTTTCGTCTCATTGTACGTGTGAAAAAAAAATACCTTCTTTTTCTTAAGAAAGGCTTGAAAGGATCGGTTGAGAAATTCTGTGCCTTCATCCGTTTGTAAATAAAGAGGTTTGCGCCCCGCCTTGAAAATCTGCTGAAACGCTGCTATGAGATTCTCTCCTGTTTTGGTACGAATGGGAAGTACCCAGGCAAACTTGGATAAAATATCGATACAGGTCAATATGTACCGGTGTCCATCATTTTGAGGTGCAAATCGACTCATGTCCACTAAATCCGCCTGCCATTGCGCGTCTATCCCGCCCACGATCACCCGGTTACGACGAAAATGACGTCGGGCAGCTCGATGCAAACTGTACGTATCTTGGGTTTTTAACCAGTCTCGAACTTCAGTTCGACTAATGCCTTGAGAATGGGCCGCTCGAGCTAGCGCCCCCACACCACTATAGGCAGCTGGACTCGTCGGATTGTAATACAAATCGGTTAACACTTTGTTAATCGACGTCTCCTTTTTTCCCGACCGCCGCATCACGGACTTTCCCCTTCGTTCACCCCCGTCACATGTGTGTCGATCTCTTCCCGGGGTGACACTGACCCTCTAGCCGCTGTGCATTCTTTACATATAGGCCTTTTTTTCCCGGCTGTAGTAGTATCTGGTTTACAGAAACAAAATTCTGCCTTATGTAGTCTTTCATGCGGTTCAGCGAACGCGTCTTCTATAGCACGAACCCACGCTAATTGCTCAGGTGATCGATCGTCCGGTGACAATAACTGGTCTACAATAGGCATTATTTTCTTCAAGGCTTCCCACACAGAAGGAGTTAGGCTGATACTGCGCGATGGCTCTTTGTACCGGCCTAGATGTATGCCCAGTGGTGGTAGGGTATAGACGTACATGGCATTATCCAGGTGGACGAGCTCTCCGTCTAATTCTCCGCTCAACACGCGTTTAAACTTATTCCACCCATCACGCTCTAGTGTCACGGGATTCCATAGCATTTCAGCGGGTGTCCAGTAAATAGCTAGATCGTCTTTCGCCAGTTTGACTTTATCTGCATACACGTATAACCGCACACTAGGTGTAAGAGGCAAGATGGCTCGTAGTGGTAGCGACATGCTTGCTGTCAATGTCCAACGGTAAATGATACACACTCTGTCTCTTCCCCTGGTATTTATAGGGCCTATTCTGTGAGAGGCGGGTCGTGTGCAGAGAATACTTTATCGACCACAGGAACTATTTGTTGCAAACCCGTCCACAGATCGGGATCCAGCGTAAATCCGCCTCGCTTGAGAGAGATCAATCGGGCAAAATAAGGTCCGCGAAAAATGTATACATCGTGATCCAGGTAAATACTATCGCCATCCAAATCACCGAATAACACACGTTTCAATGTAGTCCAGCCTTCGGAAGATAATGTGACACGCGCGGGTTCAGGCGTGCACCAACATCGCGAATCATCATCAATGAGTTCGATGCGATCAGGGTATATTATTATGGTACAATCCCGGGTGAGCGTACGGGTAATGATCGATTTGGTTTCCGGGTATAGTACGTCGTCAACTTCGGTAATCATAGCTTTCAGTGCCGCCCATAATGCTGGCCAAAGCACAATACCGCTACCGCCACACTGTTTTAACCGGGGAAAAAATGAATCCTCTCTACACCGCCGCAGGTACACATCCACGCCGACAGGCATAAAATCTACTTCGGGTTCTTGGCCTTGTAACACACGTGTCAATAGCGTCCACCCGGCAAGGCTTAAAGCTAATTTCACTTCTATCGGATGCTCCTCGATATGGTGCAATTCATGCTCGTACACGATAAGAATTACTTTCGACGTCACTTGAAAGAACGCGAGCTCTTTGCCCGGCGATGCCATAATGAAGAATGACAAAAATACTAGCCCGACAAAAATTTATATAGATCGATTCTGGCTAATTTTTCATTGTTAAAATTGTCAATAAAAAATACGCATACCCTGGGAAAAATAATTAATTTAACACTGCAATTATTTTTTAGACGCTCCCCGAGTGCATAAATTAATAGTCTGGACTCATAACAGGATAAAAAATAAAATTATAGCATTGCTAGACTAGAATATCAAGTCCTGATAATTACCTGAACAATCCATAGGGCTGTGAGAGAGCCAAACCCGATGTATTGGTTATTCACAGAATACCCGGCCGGCCTATTTTAAGCGGAATCCATTATTGAGCATCAGAGTTGTCTCCCTTGCACCAAAGCGTATAGATGGCGCTCAATATACACAGAGAGAGAGCAAAATGACACAAAGAAGAAAGAACTACGAAACAAAGAGAGTAATGAGACGAAAGAAGAGGACGATGAAACAAGCCGTACACCCCATCCTTCCTGTAGCAACAACATCGACCGAGCCATCCCGGGGTGCTGTATTGGAAAATCTACGGGGAGACGAGATATTTTTTCAGCCACCGGCATTAACAGCGCCGCGGGGTGATGAACCACCCTCCCCCCCTCATCAGTTGGAAAGCACGGCCGACACCATATACTTCAATGGACTCCCCTACCCTGTTCCGGCAACAGCGGCCCGGGATGATGTGCCACCTTCCCATCCCCTGGAGGACGACATGGCAGTGACGCGGGCATTGTACAATCACAACCCATACATATACTTCTCGGTGAGTGAGATGGGGAAGTAGGCTACTCCCCAGAGATGACTACGGGGCAGTAGACAGGAAAACTGCCCTGGTGAATAAAAACACCATATCAAATAATAACTGTCCTTTTAAGGACAAACAATTCCTTCCGAAAGAGGAAACTTCTAACTAGCACATGAATTTCAAAAGCACAGATGTCCTACATTTCCTTTTAATTTTTTATTAGCAAACTACATAAAAAAAACAATCCCTGTCCTATATCAAATGTCCTTGTCAGGACAAATCTATCTTATATATACACAGAATTTTTTCTCTCTCCCCATTATGAAAATTAAAACGGATTTATCGAAAAAAATAGGAATTTTTTATGCTTAAGTAACACAGCACTAAAACAGTAGGCAAGCCTATCTTGCACTGACTGACTGACACTGGCCGCCATGTTGTACTCACCTCACCTCACACGACACAAAAACTGGCCGCCATCTTTGTACCCACACCTCCCACGACACAAAAACTGGCCGCCATCTTGTACCCACACCACACGACACAAAAACTGGCCGCCATCTTGTACCCGCCTATCACCACACGACACAAAAAATGACGGCCATCTTGTACCCGACTAAACTATAAATAACATGTCTATTTGACATTTATTCACAAAGACAATCATGAGTTCCAGAAGACGAGCCCTGTTTACACACCACCCGCCTAGAGATCCGAGAAATGCTGCGGCTGCTGCTGCTACAGAACATAGAGAGATAGTTAGCGTTGAAGAAGCTAATGGAATGATGATAACGACAAGTTTTCAGCAAGTTATTGAAGACGAAGCCACGTTAATACGCAGTACAGAAGAGCTGGCACAACTCCGGCGAGCTGTAATTGCAGAAGAAGATGGCCGATTGCAACGACAACAAAGTCAAGACCAAAACCAAGAAATAGACAGAATGATGGCCATAGAAGAGGACGAAGAAGAGAATGATATTACTGACGGAGAAGACACCCAGCTTCCATGGTTAACTAGTAGACCTCCAACAACAACAACGCCAATTATAACGACGACCCCACCGCCTGGCGAAACTCCATCGACTTCGGAAAAACCACCACCATGCTCTTGGGGCGAAGCCGAGGTAACCCGCCTCAACGAAGTGATTAAGGAGATGAAAGAAGCCATGCATGGAATGGAGACGACGATGAAAGGAATGGACGCAGAGATTAAAAAACAGAACAAACAAATACATAGAGAAGAAAAAATATCACGATGTAGTGTCTGCACAGATGAGGAAAGTAAATACGCGGTTTTACCCTGTGGTCATTTATGCATATGTCAGGATTGCTGGGTGACGCTGACGTGTGTTGGCGATACGTGGCATTGCGTTGAGGCTGGAGAAAACCATCTCAAAGTGAAGTGTCCAATCTGCAGAAATCACGTGGGTGGCATCAAAAGAATTTACCGTGCATAAGTGTGACGTATCACACTATCAAAGGCCCTTTTCAGGGCCAACCCTACCTTTCCGAAAGAGAACTTCTATCAAAAAAAAGCACAAAAATAACACCAGATCCCATCATCCTTTTCCCCCCAAAAAAATCAAAGAAAAATTTTGTTTACCATTTTTTTCAAATTATTGAAAAAAGGGGAAAAATTGAAGTGGGGGGACAAGGGGAGGGGGGGAGGGAAATGGAATAGCCAAAAAAATTTTTTTTAACATTGAATAAAAAAGAAAAAAAAGATTCATGGAGCCAAAAAAAATTTTTTCATTTTATATGTTTTTTTAACAATTAAAAAAGGGTTTGAAAAAAGGGGAAATGGGAGGAGAGGGGGGGGACAAGGGGGTAAGCAACATTGATGGAATAGCCCCAATTTTTTCTTTAATAATGGACCCATGGGGTCGAGTGAGGTATCAAATTGAAGCTTATGTGAAGGGGCATGTAATGGGTTGGGTATGGGATTGAACTATCGGCATTTTGCGCATGCGCGGTAGCCGAAAGGTATGGAAATAGACGTTTTGGAGGTAGGAGATAGCCAAAAAAAATTTTTTTTTTAAAATGGACCAATGGGGTCGAGTGAGGTATCAAATTGAAGGTAAAGTGACGGAGCATCTAATGGGGTGGGTATGGGGTTGAACTATCGGTATTCTGCGCATGCGCGGCGGCCGAAGGGTATGAAAATAGCCTTTTGGGGGTTAGAGGCGTCCCTAATGGTGCAATCGGGTCGAGTGAGGTATCAAATTGAAGGTGACGTGAAGGAGCATCTGATAGACTGGGTGTGGGCTTGAATTAGGGTGATTCTGCGCATGCGCGAAGGCCGAAGGCTATGAAAATAGCCTTTTTTGGAGCTAGGAGCGGCCCTAGTGGTCCGATGGAGCCGAGTGAGGTATCAATGTGAAGGTGAGGTGAAGGGGCATTTGATGGACTGGTGTGGGTTGAACTATCAGCATTCTGCGCATTCGCAAGAATGGAAATAGACGTTTTTGGAGCTATTTGACTATTAAAAAAGGAAAAAAAGAATGAACACTAAGCATTTTTTAATTTTCTACTATTTTTTATTAACACAGAATGAACGTATTCACAAGGGTATTGAATTTAATACAATTATATGTGAGTATTGAATTTTAATACAATTAACAGTCAAAAAAACTATGAAATTTTTAATACAATTATACGCAATAAATGTGTATGGTCAATGTTTTTTCAACACTTGTTCTGCTCAATAGTTCGTCAACAAGACTTGTTTGAATTCATCATCGTCTTTCCGGCCTTGGTGCACATAGATGTAGGTCACAATCTCTTCACGTGGGATTTTGGGAGGACAAGCCGCTATCACTGCCAGGGCAATTTGCGTCTCGGTCACCTTCTGTAGTGCTTCAGTGAGGCTCGCGTATGAGGCTACCAGAGTGTTCATGTGAGGTCTGATGAGCTGCAGGACTGTGTCGATGTACTTCTCATAAATATAGTGAGATACCTGGTAGGCCAGAGTTTGACGAATTGTACTGGCAAGACTCTGCAACTCCCGCCACGCCGTTAATTTCAATGTGACACCTTGAGGACAAGCAACCAGCTCTTGCGTATCTAACCGCTTTCGCCATTTTCGAATATGCACGAGGAGCTGGTCGTTGAAATAAGCACAACTCACAAAGATGTCGTCACCCACATGAAATTTCGCTTCGTCATTCCCCTGATCGCGAATAACCGCATCGATGGCGTAATCAAGGGCCTCCAGTTTTTGCCAGGTGTCCGAGTTCAGGGCAATATGCTTACCAGGTCTGTCGTTAAAGCCCGCT
>JAVTVY010012787.1:25000-55265 GCA_036873755.1 Hanleya hanleyi
TAATCCCCGAGGCCCGCCCTCTGTACATGTATTTCGACAAATATATTTAGAGTTGCTTTGGTGGGAAATTTAAGCCGTACGTCGTCGGGCATTACAGGTTAGTTTTTCTGGGTATTCTTGCCTTTACCAGATTTGCTCCATGTTGGGGCGTTTAGTCCATCAGACGTCCTCGATGCTCGTCCATCGACGTCGGATGAGTTATTTGTTTCAGCTAATCTGTCATCACAGCTTCCCAGCTGGCGTGCCTTATTCCGCTTGAGTCGGTTCTGGGGGCCGAGAGGATGCTTCATAGTCTCCGCATGAACAGCTGCAATAAAAGCGCGGCTGAGATACTAAGGTTACGTCCGATAATCCACAGTATTCTCTGGTCAGGTGCCGAGAGAAGTTTTCCTGAAGTCATATGGTTGCTTTTCAGTCGCCAGACGTCTTCAATTTTCCCCACCTCTTGCATATCGCTCCAATATACACCCATTTATTATTACATGGTTACGAAGTATACATCCTTTACCGGGTTATCGTGGAGTTTCCGCGTCATCATCAAATCGGGAGCTGCAAGTCTCAACATGTTTTATTCCGTGATGTAAATGCATTGGGAGTCAGACGTACACCTTGTCGACTCGTTAGAATTGTATTGTACCACTTGTATTGTACCGTGGTACAAAACCTCTCGCACAAGGTAAAAACATGCTCGTCCGTAACAATGGCACCCGCGAATTGACGTCAACATCGAGCGGATAGGAGCGCAATCTACCTATAGAACTGGGTGCATGAAAATCTTGGAACATTTCGGCACACTCACAATGAATACATTGGGAATTAGACATACATTGGGGAAGGGCGTGTGTCAATACATTGGGAGTTTGGCATAAACCTTGAACACGCGTTAGTATTGTATTGTAGCATGGTACTTTCTCTCGCAGTAGGTAAAAACCAAGCTCTACCAGGCATTCATGACGTTCAGCTTCGCGCCTCTCCATTTAGCGCTGTCGGGGTCTCACGGACTGTGCCGGAGTTGACCCAAGATCATCTGTTGCCACAGTAAACGAACTATGACGACCGTCTAACTGAACGAATTGATATCAGCCGCGACTCACCGATATATATTTCTAGCGTAATTTGTCAAAAAGCTGCCTTCAAACTGTGCGACACTGCCATTTTGAAATACACTGAATAACTGTTAAGTGTATTTCAAGATAAATATACGTTTTGCGATCGGTAAAACAGTTAGGGAGAGCAGTTCTTGATTTCTGCAAGAATCCTGCAAAAAATGGCGAGACCCCTACAGGGGTAAATGGAGCGCAGCGCAAAGCACCCTGGGAGAGGACGGGGAAAAACACGCCCTTCCGTCCATGTACAAGTCCTATACATTTTTATAACGTCGGTAACAATGTCACCCACGAATACCCCGTATGACGACGAAAGATCTGGAAACACGGACTGTACATGATTTTTTTCTTGTTGAGTACAAAAGTATACAATGTATGTGTGTTAAATTTAGTAAGGATAAAACATAAACGCCCTAATCATGGTAATGGTAAGACCTCCAAATGTCTAAAACTTCAGTGTAAACTGGACGAAGTAATTGCTACACAATCAACTTTCAAAAGCGAACAGACCAAAAATGAATACAAGCTTAAGGATCAACTAAACTGTGACACGGAGAATGTAATATATTTAATTACGTGCCGAAAATGCCTGAAACAGTTTGTGGGCGAAACTAAGAATAAACTTCGATATCGTGCCAACAGACATAAATCAGACATCAGTTTAGACAATGAAGGCCCGTTCAATGAGCATTTTAATCTACCGGAACATTCATTTCAGCACCATTTTCAAATTATGCCAATAGAAAGAATTCCTACATTTCCAACATAGGAAGAAACTGACAATCACCGCGCACTTCAATCCTTTTGGATCAAAACACTTCAAACACGGCAACCCTTTGGTATGAACATAGACCCAGGTAAAGTTACTAACAAAGAGTTTATTCCCTTCGTTCTCCAATATAGCCGTAGGAATGTTGAAGCGGCACGTATACTGAAGGAGGAATACGAAACACTCCAAACAAAACTCCGCTTGCCATTTAATCTGAGACCTATCATAGCGTACTAAAAAAATCGGAGCTTACGCGATTTATTGGTAAGGAGTAAACTTCATCCCATATCGTGATCATTAGGGGGCGTGTTTCTTGCTCATAATGGTTCGCTATTGTACGGCGTGGGGTAGACTAAGACCCGAGGGATGTAATCTGTGACGTCATCAGCAGTAAAGATAGCGTATTTAAAGTCCAGTTGCCCTCTACTAGTAGTAGAGAAAGCGGAAACCTGGTATATTTGTCCTTTGTGGAGAGCTTTAGAGTAACGCCCGCCAACGCCTCGCCTAACGCTTCAACGCCCTGGTGAAATAGTTCAGAAGCTCTGATGGGTCCAGATATCCCATGGAAATGACACACTGCCTTACCTTAACGCCCTAGCATAGCGCCTTAACGCCCTTTCGTAACACAGTAATGCATTTGTGCCAATGGCACCTGGCCCTTGATGACCAGTCGGGAGTGACGTCTTCGCGTAGACGCATGCTCACATGGTGACGCCACAAGTAACATCATCACCGGTGGTGACGTCATCGCATGCATATCCGCTCTACTGGTGGTGCTGCCTGTACCCTATATCGTGTAGCCTATAGGGTGCACCAGTGTACCGGTGGCATCATCAGGTGAGCGGACATGCGTGCCCACTTCTGGTGATAAAGTAACTTGCGGCGCCACCAGGTGAGCACACATAGACGCGGAGACGTCACTTCCACAGCTGACGTAACTATCATCAAGGTTCAGGGGCCAATGTTCAAAACATGTACGTGTGATTGGACGGCTGACAATGCGTTAAGGCGCCTTGATAGGGTGTTGAGGCAAAATGGGAGTACGTTATTTCGTTAAGAGAATGCGTTAAGGCGTTGAGACGGGCGTTAAGATAGGGCGCTAAGGCGTTGAGACGGGCGTTAAGGCGTAACGACAGGCGTTGGCGGGCGTCACTGCATTTCGATGAATTAGTGTCAATTTCATGGGATATCTAGACCCATCACAGCTTCTTAGCTATTTCAACAGGGCGTTGAAGCGTTAAGCTAGGCGTTGACGGGCGTTACTGTAAATCTCGCCACAAAGGCCAAAGATACCGGGTTTCCGCCTTCCCTTCTACTAAGGGGGCAACTGGACCTTAAATACGCTTTCTCTACTACTGATAACGTTACTTGCGGCGCCACCAGGTGAGCGCACATCCACGCGGAGACGTCACTTCCGGTGGTGACGTCACTTCCTGTTATGACGTCACTTTCATCAAGGGTCATAGGCCAATGGTCAAAGCGTGTGCGTGTGGTTGATAATGCGATGAGGCGTTATGATAGTGCGTTAAGGCGTTATGCTAGGGCGTTAAGATAAGGCTTTGAGATTGGACGTTAAAGCGTTGAGATGAGCGTTAAGGCTTTAAGATAGGGCGATAGGGCGTTAAGGCGTTGAGACGGGCGTTGGGTCGTAACGACGGGCGTCACTGCATTATGATGAATTAGTGTCAATTCCATGGGACATCTAGACCCATCAGAGCTGATGACCAATTTCACCAGGGCGTTGAATCGTTACGCTAGGCGTTGGCGGGCCTCACTCTAAAACTCTCCACAAAGGTCAAAGGGCAAATAGGCCAGATTTCCGCTTTCTCTACTACTAATGGGGCAACTGGACATTAAATATGCTTTCTCTAATACTGATGACGTCACAGATTACATCCCTCGGGTTTTAGTCTACCTCATACGGTAGAATATGAGCAAGGATAGTCCAAACTCGCCCCTGCGTACACGAAAATGATATCTTTCTATACAACTCCCCTATTTTTTGTTCGTTCCGTTTTTTTTTTTCGTAAATTCAGTATGTATTACTTGTACCATAAAATCCGAATAATGGGACCGAGCCATGTAAACCATTTAGCAGGTACATCAAGAGCTAGTATTATGACTTCCGTTTCGCGTATACATTGTTACGCTAGTATTATGACGTCACTGACACGTGCGGAAAAGTGGTAAGCTATGCAAGCGATCGATAAATTTAACACACATGATTTTGTACTACACAAGAAAAAAAATGTACAGTCTGTGTTTCCAGAGTTTTAGCGAGTATCATTGTATGCCAGAATGTTTCAAGTTCAAGATTTGCATGCACCCTATTTATAGGTACATGGCGCTCCGATGCACTCGCCGTCGTCATACGTGGTGCCGTTGTTATTGACGAATACGGCTTGTTACTGCCAGAGATATTACAATACAATACTAACGCATGTACAAGGTATACGTCTTACTCTCAAAGTATTCATCATGATTGTGCCGGAATGTTCCAAGATTTTCATGCACCCCCATTTTATAGGTAGATGGCGCTCCGATGCGCTCGACGTTGTCATACACAGGGTATTCGCGGTGCCATTGTTACCGACGTTATGAAAACGTATAGGGCTTGTACATGGGCAGACGAGCATATTTTCGCCTTGTGCGAGAAGCATGGTACAATGCAATACCAACGACTAATGCATGTCTAACTCCCAATGTATTCACACCAAGGAATAAAACTTGTTGAGACTTGCAGACCCCGAATTGATGACGACACGGAAGTCTCCACGGTAATACTAAATGATATATACGGCGTAGCCCTGTGATGATAAAGGGGTTAATGTCTAAATCCTAATGCGTTCACACACGCTCTTCCATGTTGAGACGTGTTGGCCCCGAACTGATGAGACAATGCCCAGACAACCACCGAATTGTATATCCTATAACATTAACGTGACTGGGGAGTAAATTAACATTGACGTGATGCTTGGCATATATTCCCGGACATTGTCGGAGATTCCAGAAGATTGACCGAGAATCCGAGGATTGCCGGTGATTCCCAAAGATTAGCAAACATTCCCGAAGTTTACCGGACATTACCGAAGATGACCGGGCATTCCCAAAAGATGTCCGAAGCTCACGATCCCACCATTCACCTGCGACATCAGGCTGACGTTTGCGACCAGTTCCCATACTGTCAAGAAAAGCATCTGGGGTCGTATTCAGGGGCGGGATATCTGCCCATTTTTTGTAAATACATTCTACCCCGGACGTCACGTCATCCCGCCGAAGTTACCTTTGACCCGGAAGTGGCCGGAAATGCTCTTTGACCCGGAAGTGATCTTTGACCCCGAAGTGATCTCTGACTCGGGAGTGACGTCATCACCCTCACCCTCGTTTTATGGCCTTGATATTTTCACCCTGACTGCAGGTTGCTTTCTAATAACTTCTAAGCTGGTCTACGTGACCAAGGTACACAAGTCTCTCATAACTTCTAAGCTATCCATCCATTACTTTTACAATTTGGTCTACGTGACCAAGGTACACAAGTCTCTCATATCTCAAATTGTTTTACTCGTGAATGATATAATTTACTCGTGAATGATTAAATTACAATGACCGCGGTTTAGCTAATTATTCCGATTACGCAAATCTGAAAGTTAATAAAATACGTTGTGTGACGAAATTTGAAAAAAATGAGAGTCAGTTGTGGGGCTTGAAATGACTAGAATGGGTAGATCATGTTTTGAAACATTTTTGCGAAAAACCTAGAACTTATTAGCAACTTTAAACAAATGTCGTATTTTTGAAACTGCTTCCATTAAACTCGAGACAATCTTTCTTTTCACACCTGTAAAACATCACATATACATATTAGGTCCACTCGAACAAATAACGATGTCACGTTACAAATAAGAAAATGCAACGAACGAAGCAGAAGTGCCGTACGCGTGGCAGTGGTGACTTTCCTAGTATTAGATAACAGGACTATCAACGTACCGTAGAAAGAATACAGTTCACAACATCGTGTAGTGCCTTACGCCACTCGACTTTGTCCTTTGTTGCTTTCGCCCCGACTTGACTTATCTGAAAAGGGACAATTTCAGTGTTTCTTGTAAATACTGTCCATGTTAAAAAAAAAAAAAAAATACAAAAACAAAAATACAAAAAACAAACACAGTTACAGATACAACAGTTCACATTTTCTAAAAAAAAAACCCCATACCTTTCGACCTAGAATATCGTTCAGAAGAGGTAGATATTCCAGCAAGTTTTCCCTTTTCAGGTCATCCGTTATGTCTTTCTCCTCCTCGAGTTGGTCTGTCAAGCCAGCATTGGTGAACAGCATCTGTAGTAGCAGCCTAGCCAGGAAATACGGCTTGTTAGCATCGTCCATAGACAGAGCACACGAAACTACCCTGAGGATAAAAACTATGTGTTACCCGTCAGTTGTCTATTGGACCGACGCCATGAACAATCTCGTGGCGATGCTGCTGCCATTCTCCCATTGTCAGAGTGTGTAACCTCATAAACTGTCGGTGTAACACCCTTTGACTGCATACATAGAAAAACAAGTGGCGAATGCGCTTTCAGTCTTGAACGACAAAGGAAGCTAGTATCTGTATACGAAAAAGATGGAAACTGCATCTGGGATATCTTACAAAAGAATGAACAAGTTAGCTATTTGAGCACAGGTTAGAACGGTCTGTTTAGCTGTGACATCCCGAGTGCAGTCCGCTCCGTTTAGTTACGGACGATGTTGATTGGCCGAGAGCCATGCGCAACCAGAGGGCGTATCTAACAGTAGGAGGAATACAATCTGATGCCAGGAGAATGTACTGCTGCACGCTTACCCTTGTAAGGGTATAAGATGATATCAGCTGATGGATATCAGCTGATACTTCGGCCTTGTAGCCTCACAGCGAGATAACAACGAAGGTACATCGCGTGAATCAAGTAGAAAACGGGATGATAATAGGAAACGAATCTGCTTAGGAAGACAATACACTAAGTAAGTACAACCTCAAGATGTTACAAGTAGGAGGCAATGTATGAATCACACATAATAATGATGCTGAGAAGCAATTGTCAAGCATGGAATGAACCGACAATGCAACCGACAGTTCCATTAAACCCAACATAATAAGGGTGGTGGAAAAATATGTCGGCGTACTGACAAGAAGTAATATGACCCCACAGGCAAATATGTGAAGTTTAAAAGCATACATGTCATTTCATCGGGAAGAGGTCAGAATGAGCTGCTTTTAAAACCTTCTGTAAATTCAGAATGATATGGTCCAATACCAACCTAACGCCTTCGTCAAGAGCCTTTGTGATCACGGCATCCAATATCCGCGTGCGGCCCATCCCTGCATCAGCTTCGAACACTAGGATTCGGGTGTCGTTTGCCTTCTCTGCCTCCAATTGCTTGTTGTTCAACCAATCGGTGAATGTCTTCAGTTCCACCTCACGTCCTAATGAAAACAACAAATGTGTCTAAAAGTGTGATCGTTTTCTATATCGATCAACTGAACCATAGGCCTTGTATAAATGTGATGGAAGGAATCCATGATTTGTTACATATTAA
Source organism: Hanleya hanleyi (assembly GCA_036873755.1). Lineage (NCBI taxonomy): Eukaryota > Metazoa > Mollusca > Polyplacophora > Lepidopleurida > Hanleyidae > Hanleya > Hanleya hanleyi. The sequence goes on from JAVTVY010012787.1 coordinate 32,451, forward strand.
CTGTCTTCTACTAGGAAAGATGTGCAACTCACAGTTGTGCAAACTCGCTTATGAATCACATAGCTTGCGCTTTGACTGATTAGGTATTGGACATTATTTCGCATGCATTGATTATCTGTGCTGTCCACATCGGAATAGCATTTTTCGGCACTTCAGTGACCAGTGGTTTCGCAGTAACGCTCTACAATGCCTCTCACCTAAAATGGGATACTGAAACTGTTTGACGGCGTGTATTTGGATAACGTCAACTTTAGCGTTGGCCACAAAGCGTCTAAGAGTGCCGACATTCTGCAAACCCTTCATTACTTTCAGTGGAACAACCTCGAAGGCTTGCGATGGCATACGGCTGCCTTGGAATGTGTCGTCATCGCAGGTTATTGTGCCGGGGTAGTGCATCATCAACCGAGCAGCCATGTTCACTTTCCGTCCTATGACTGGAGAAGAAAGTAGAACATGAAAAGACAGTTCGAGCACAGGGAAGCCGGGAAACCGATGACGTCAAATGTAGGTCGAGATGACGACATAAATAGGTCGAAGTCGTGCATCTTTTCATAGAGTCGTGACTTTTTTTGCGATGTTCGAAGTTATCGTCTATGTATGGAGCCATACCTATAACCTAGAGGTGCGGCGTTCATCGTCTATTTATAGAGCTCTACCTATAACCCGGAGGTGCGGTGTTGTAGGTCAATGTCTGTTCACCGGACCGTGTCCATAGCCTGAGGACAGCTGCGTATATATACTACGCACTTCGTCACGCACGACTGGTTCTATAACCATACTGAGCTCAGACGACTTTTTCCCCGAAAACTTCATTAATATATACTCGTTAAATAAACAGGATCTGTAATTATACGCCTAAAGCCTAGAAATTTCGATTTTTTTTTAAATTTATTAAAATATCCATATCTCTGGAACGGGAAGGGCTACTGTGACGAAACTTACGTCGTTAGATACCCAGGAGAGAGACGCGTCCTTTAATCGCCATGATGACGTCGTCGTGACGTTAAACGATGAATCAGACGGATTTTGGAAAAGTATCTATATCTCTAGAACGGGAGAGGTCCTAGAACCGAAACTTAGACCGTTGGATAGCCCCGGACTAGGCACATGACTTGATCGCCTTGATGACGTCATAGTGACGTCATCATCTAAATGAGACGGATGTTATCAAAGTCTCCGTATCCGCGAAAAATTGAGGGTTTAGAAGACTGTACCATCGATTGTAGAGTTCGAAATGCTGAAAAGGGGCTCGAAGCTACACTCGTATTATTAACGAATGTCAACGCTGTAAACAAGATGTATAACAGGTGATCTACGTGTAATTCATTAATCATTTGCCCTATCTATGTACATAGCCCAAGCTATACTATCAGTGGCCAGACTATATACGGCTCGGGGATCCGGTGCTCCACGCACTTCAAGGTTGTAAGTATAGCAATATCGATGTCGTAATGATCTATAAATAGCGATGATGTAATGATCTATAAAGAGAACAGGATTTTTTTCCAGCAAAACCCCCAACAATGTCCTGGTGTAGGGTACACCAGGGTGCACCACGAATGCGTGCGCATGCGTGGTGGTGGCGGTGGTGGTAGTAGTAGCGATGTGTGGTGGTGGTGGTGGTCGCTGTGGTGGTGGTGGTGTCTGTGGACAGTATATACCCGTTATTGCTTTTTTCTGTATTCAACATGTATTTAGCTACACACGTTTCAGAGCTATCGGACATGTCTGAACACGCTTCATAGAATTAGCATTGACGTATTGGGATAAAAGAGGAGGAGGAGGAATGAGTAGTATAAAATAGAGACAAACCAATACGAAGATTACAAAATAATCGCTCTATTCATCAACTCATAGCACTGCTTTACAAATGAGAGAAAACTGCTTATATGAAATACATCTCCTTTGTTGTGGCTATCATTTCGACATCTAGCCTTCCATTCAATGTTTATCTACAAATATTTCCACTGTACCGATGTCGTGAGGAATTTCTGGGACGAAGCTCACATTCTGTAATCGCGTATTCTCGTACGCGGGCTGCCATTGGCTATAACACCATACAACGCGTGTCGGAACTGGGGTTGCCACACCTTCCTCTAAGAACTTCATCACCCAGAACGTCTTTCCACATCCCGTAGGGCCGCTCCCCGTCATTGTATAGGGATGCTCTATTCCACTTGGTGGACCTATAGCGGGACTCCGTGGTGTCTGTTGGTTGTGTTTGCATTGAATGTGTCTGAGCATACTATCGCCACGAGAGAAGGTTCTCTGACAGAACTTACACGTACACGACATGTTGATTAGTCGACCAATACATATGGACTGATGAGGGAAACGCGTTAATCCCTATATGTATAGACACCACCACCACGGGGACCACCACCACCACCACACATCGCTACTACTACCACTACCACCACCGCTTTAGGTCCACCAAGTGGAGTAGAGCATCCCTATACAATGACGGGGAGCGGCCCTACGGGATGTGGAAAGACGTTCTGGGTGATGAAGTTCTTAGAGGAAGGTGTGGCAACCCCAGTTCCGACACGCGTTGTATGGTGTTATAGCCAATGGCAGCCCGCGTACGCGAATACGCGATTACAGAATGTGAGCTTCGTCCCAGAAATTCCTCACGACAATGACCCTATACAATGACGGTGAGCGGCCCTACGGGATGTGGAAAGATGTCCTGGGTGATGAAGTTCTTAGAGGAAGGTGTGGCAACCCCAGCTCCGACACGCGTTGTATGGTGTTATAGCCAGTGGCAGCCCGCGTACGCCAATACGCGATTACAGAATGTGAGCTTCGTCCCAGAAATTCGGCGATCAGTATTAGATTTAGAAGAGTATTACTTCGATTCCGAGCAGACCAACGTGGTACTGCTAGATGACCTGATGTGTGCGGCCAAGGACAATTCGAAAATCGCGGACCTATTCGCATCACAGGGTCGCATCACAGAAATTCGTCCAAATTTATCTGACTTAGAATATCTTCCCTCAAGGCAAGGCATCTCGAGATATCACGCTAAGCTGCCAGTATTTCGTTCTATTCAATAATCCTATTGATAGACAGCAATATAGCACGTTCGGGAGACGGATCTTTCCCCGGGATATGACACATTTCATGGCAAAATTTCACGAAGCCACATCTCGTCCGTACGGATATCTGTTCATCGATTTAAAACCCTATACAGCGGAAAATGACGATGAGACGATGAGGCGATGAGGAACTTGTGAAAGAAGAAGGGCAACAACAACTGCCACCTCATCCATCCCCAATTCATAATTTATCAACTCAAATTCAACGCATACCAGTTCCTCTCTCTAACGCGATACCATCTCACGATCCAGCATAGTCCGCTATGAGGAATGAACAAGTGGGAGAGGGATTATATACGAGGACAGATGCACCGTGGTTCAAACTGAATAAAGATGATGCCGAGTCCCAGCAGAGGCAGATGATCCATAGGAGCGGGAATGAAATGGAACGGCGAAAGCGAAAATACCTTCAAATGACAAACTCATCCGTCCTGGGGAAATAGATCAACCTACCCACTTGCGGAAACGGGTCAAATATAACTTGTGGAAAGAGATGTTCGGCAAACCTATCGCAAGAGATTGTAGGGTTGACATTGACGAGAGAAAACAGCAATATACAAGCCATGGTTATGACGAGGATGAGTCTGGTGAAAATGCTATGGAGGATTATATTCCAACGATGATGAAGACTTTACGTCAAAAATACAACAATCTCCTCGTGAACATACAAAAGCTACAAACTGATTATATTCATAACGAGATTTTGAAAACAACGAGGCGTCTAAACACGATATACGACATATACTACGAGGAAGCACTCAGACAGACGATTAAGATGCGGAAATGCTTATTCGATAAGTTGATTGATGACGGTGAGAGCGAAGACTTCGAAAACACCGATTCCGAATAAAGACCCCAGTGGAAATATTTGCAGATAAACATTGAATGGAAGGCTAGATGTCGAAATGATAGCCACAACAAAGGAGATGTATCTCATATAATCAGTTTTCTCTCATTATTTGTAAAGCAGTGCTATGAGTTGATGAATAGATCGATTATGTTGTAATCCTCGTATTGGTTTGTCTCTATTTTATACTACTCATTCCTCCTACTCCTCCTCCTCTTTTATCCCAATACGTCAATGCTAGTTCTACGAAGCGTGTTCAGACATGCCCGATAGCTCTGAAACGTGTGTAGCTAAATACATGTTGAATATAGAAAAAAACGATAATGGGTATATACAGTCCACAGACACCATCACCACCACGGCGACCACCATCACCCCACCACCACACACCGCTACTACCACCACTACCACCACCAGCACCACCACCACGCATGCGCACGCAACCGTGGTGCACCCTGGTGTACCCTACACCGGGACATTGTTGGGGGTTTTGCTGTTCTCTTTATATATCATTATATCATCGCTATTTATAGATCATTACGACATCGATATTGCTATACTTACAGCCTTGAAGCGAGTGGAGCACCGGATCCCCGAGCCGTATATAGTCTGGTCACTGATAGTATAGATTGGGCTATGTACATAGATAGGGCAAACGATTAATGAATTACACATAGATCACTGGTTATGCATCTTGTTTACAGCGTTGACATTCGTTAATAACACGATTGCAGCTTCGAGTCCCGTTCCAGCATTTCGAACTCTACATCCGATGGTTCAGTCTTCTAAACCCTCACTTTTCGCGGATACGGAGACTTTGATAAAATCCGTCTCATCCAGATGATGACGTCAGTATGACGTCATCAAGGCCATCAAGTCATGCGCGTAGTCCGGGGCTATCCAACGGTCAAAGTTTCGGCTCTAGGACCCCTCCCGTTCTAGAGATATAGAGACTTTTCCAAAATCCGTCTAATTCATCTTGTGATGACGCGCGCCTCTCTCCTGGGTATCTAACGACGTAACTTTCGTCTCAGTAGCCCTTCTCGTTCCAGAGATATGGAGATTTTAATAAATTTAAAAAAAAATAGAAATTTTTTTTTGGTCGGAAACGAAATTTCTAGGCTTTAGGCATAATTACAGATTCTGTCTATTTAAGGAGTATATATTAATGAAATTTACGGGGAAAAATTGTCGTCTGAGTTCAGTATGGTCATAAAACCAGTCGTGCGTGACGAAGTGCGTAGTATATATACGCAGTTGTCCTCAGGCTATGGACACGGTCTGGTGAACAGACGCTGACCTACAACACCGCACCTCCAGGTCATAGGTAGAGCTCTATAAATAGACGATGAAAACCACACCTCTAGGCTATAGGTATGGCTCCATACATAGACGATAACCTCGAACACCGCAAAAAAACAACAAAAAAACCTCACGACTCTATAAAAAGATGCATGACTTCACCTATTTATGACGTCATCTCGATCTACTTATCACGTCATCAGCTTCCCCGCTTCCCTGTGCTCGAACTGTCTTTTCACGTTCTACTGAAGAATCAATTTCTAAAATAAGGTTGACAATTATCCGAAGTAGTGATATTATAATAGATGTTACATTTTTATCATTCAATTTCGCTCGCAACATAAGTAGTAGTAAAACGGGAAATTGATGACCATTTAAGGGCACATAACTCTTGCTGGGTCGCTACGTGACCGGAATTGACCGTTGCCCCCTGCGCATGCGCCCAATATCGGATAAAATGGTGCGCAGGGGTCAAAGATCACTTCCGATCACGTGACGGCCCAGCAAGAGTTATATGCCCTTAAATGGTCACAAATTTCCGCTTCATTTACTTCAATATTAATTGATATCTCCGGAAAAAAATGCAACAGTTATCTGACCCTGAATACTGCTTTATATTTCCTTCAGTTACTTCAATGTTAATTGAGATGGCCTGGAAAGAATGCAGGAAGAGTTATCTGCCCCTGAATACTATTTTATATGTCTTTCAGATACGTCAATGATAATTCACATCTCCCGGAATGCACGTCATCAAACATGGTCCCCGACAATATCGCCAGCTATATGCCCAGCATAAATGGCGAGTGAGAAACCCTCATTTTCTCCACATGTCCTTTACGGAGAACCAATGGGCCTAGAGACATGGGGATTTCACTAAATGAGTCGCCTGATCCTACGGTAATGCGGGTTGACGAAATAGGGCTGCGCATGCGCAGCCGGAAGTGGAGTGGTGTACGAAGAACCAATGGGACTATAGATATGGGGATTTCACCAAATGAGTCGCCTTGACCCAGGCTTCCGCGCTAGGGCTATGTGGGGTGATGGCATAGGGCTGCGCATACGCAACCGGAAGTGGAATCCTGTTCAGAGAACCGATTGGGCTAGAGACATGGGGATTTCATCAAATGAGTCGCCTGAACCCAAGCTACCTGGTAGCCTTTGTGTGTATAGGAAGGGGAGGAGGAGAAATTGGGTGAAGTGAGTTAGTGAAAGAGTGAGCGAGTGAATAAGTGAGTGAGTGGTCATATAAGGTCGTTTGTGAACCATTAACCTCAGTCTGTAACCACTATCTGACCGGTAAGGTCATGTCAGAAGACTGACCGTCTGATGCATAGAGAAGAGACACCACTGAGTCCACCCGCTATGGGTCCGTCAAGTGAAGTAGAGCAACCCTATACTTTGACGGCCAGCAGCCCGACGGGATGTGGCAAAACGTCCTTGTAATCAAATTCTAAGAGGAAGAGCCCATCAGCTATACCCGTATAGTCTGGTGCTACAGCCAGCGGCAACCCGTCTACGAACTACAAGGTTACAGAATGTGAGCTTCGCCCCAGGCATTCCTCACGATATCGATCAAGCGTATTTCTTCGACCCCGAGCAGACAAACGTGGTAGTCCTGGATGATCTGATGGGTGCAGCCAAGGACAATTCACACATTGCCGACTTGTTTACCAAAGGATCCCATCATCGGAATCTGTCCGTCATCTATTTGACCCAGAATCGCTTTCCTCAAGAGTTATTGCCTTGAACTGCCAATAATTTGTGTTGTTCTCCAATTCCATCGACAGAGCGCAAATCCGTGTGTTTGGCAGTCGAGTTTATCCTCAGAACATCGACCATTCCATGTAGGCGTTTCAAGCCGCGACGAGTCATCCCTACGGCTACCGTGCGTAGACTTAAAAGCCATACTCTCGAAGATCGCCGGTTGACGACCCACCTGTTACCCGGCGAGAAGTCACCACAAGGTCAGAATCTGCTACCTTCATGCCATCCAATGAGTTCACACCTGGCAGGACTACTCTCATCACCCAACCGTGAAGGACCAACCCAAACCTGTACAAGGGAATGGGCAGAACGTGAACACCAGACTATAGAGGGATTTGTTCATAGAAAGCATGGACACCGAGGTGGGCGAGACGTTGGAGGCCACAGAAAACAAGTTTCACCACAAAGGGTATTCGAAAGAGGAAGCCGCAATTTTAGCCCATAACACATTGGCACCCAGACTATGACGAGCTTTACGTCAACGGTATGCGACCTCGTGGCCCATATGAAATTGCTGGACAAGGACCCGGTTCATATGGAAGTCGAAAGAACAGCGTTAATATTGAAAACTCCAGGCATGAGCTGGACAGGGGCGTATTACAAGCGTCTGGTCCGTCATTCATAATTCAGCCGTCGTGCATTAGAGGATATCCGCGTCCATAATCCAAAGACGTATTCCATATTCCATATAACAGTATTAGCACCAAATTCAAAAAGACAATCATAGTATACATAAACATAGGCTTGTTTCCTGCAAGAGAGAAGCGGTCAACAGTTTTCAATGATGCCGGCAAGACATCATGATGTTCAAAAAATATCAAATCCGTATCGCTGATCAGTATTCTTAATCCATAATATTTGTTGTAAAGTCGTCATCTAAAGAATGATGTATCTCAGTCACGCTTTGATTGTGACTGTTCGTATGAGTACCATGAGGATCTTGAAGTATATGTGTTCATACGGCCCCTAGCCCCGGGTTAAGCGGAATTAGACACGTAACGCCATAACGCCACGTAAACGTAACGCCATAAATCTTGCACGCTACGCTCGTATTTTGCTATCAGCATGCGATATGTATCGCCAAATTTGAGAAACTTTGAGTGGAGGCGCTTGGTGGTGTAGCCCTGTTTTATGAGTTTCTGCAACAATGTTTTGTGACGTTGATTAAAATCGTCACATTTAACACAGGATCTAGCAAATGCTACTAGGCGTGATATGTATACGCCATATGCAGGTCCCACTGGAATATTACTGTCCAGAAAGGGATAGTTTATGATGTCGAAATTGTAATCATCTCTTTTGTCATACAGTCGACGAGAGAGAAGGTCCGCTTCATTTTTATAGAGATATAGGTCTAAATACGATGTGCCTGTAGGATTATCTGTAGTTTCCTTCAAATCCAGTGAAGGTGGATATATATCCTTCACTGCGTCATTTATATAGCGATTATCCACAGCGACATAATAGCGACACAGTTAAACATATTATGCCATAGCAATTGCACAAAAGAAACACGTGTTCGGACGCATCATTAAGATCAAAAGCGTCCACAGTTGACCTATAAACAGCCCACACGAAACTATTCTCCACCTTGCTTGAAGTAAACTTTGAACCCGACAACGAGGATATTCTAGCCGAAGCGTTACGTCAAGCCGACGTCCAAGTCGATGCTATTATTGATACAGCTCAAGGTGGGACCACCGAGGCCGATCTGCACCAACGCATGCGTTGTCATCTTATCACGCTCATAAATGACATCCAATGGGTGACCCAGGTAGGCCTTCTGCTGCATAAGAAACCGGTACTTATCGAAGAGGATACCAACAAACCTACCCGTGCCCAGAGTGTGCTGACCCTGTATGAGGGATTTCAAACCTTTATAGAGAAGCAGCCGGAAACGAGAAATTATCTTCTCCAACCCCCAATATGATGGTGTCCGTCCACGGATAATCGGCAATGCGTCAAAGCGTTACGATAGGGCGTTAACGCGTTGATACGGGCGTTAAGAGGAGGATGTTAGGGTGTTGACACGTGCATTAAGATAGGGCATTAAGGCGTAACGACGGGCGTCACTGCATTCGATGAATTTTTGCTAATTCTATGGGATATCTAGATCCATCAGATCTTCTGAGCTATTTAACCAGGGCGTTGAAGCGTTAAAGGAGAAGAAAACATGTGACTAACGTATAAACTGAACGAAAGATCTATCTCCCTCGTATCCAAAAATGTAAGCAAATATTTTTTGCGATTTTTTACCGCCGATCTGTTCATATCGAAACATAAAAAACTGAAGCCTGTGGACAGATTCATAAGTGCCGCCATTACAAGGGCTTGCGTCTATTTTAACCAATCAGAAATGTCGAGAATATATTATGCACGTCGCTGCGTGACGTCAGCCGAGCTCATACTCACTTCCGCCCTGTACGTTAAAGTATGAGAAGCTCTCGGGACTGCAGGTTCTATTTTGTATACTGTTATAATTTGATAGTGGTAGTGTGCCAATATTCCGCAAATACACGGGCATCATGCCGCAGTGTGTGGCGTTTGGCTGTTCTAACAGAACTGGAAATCCAAACCTTCCAAAGACTGCATTTCATCGGTTCCCAATGTTGAAACCAGATGTACTGAAACAGTGGGTGCATAACGTCGGTCGGCAGGATTTTACTCCAAACGCAAACTCAAGACTGTGCTCGTTGCACTTCTTACCAGGCTGTTTCAAAGAAGATGTTTACGCAAAATATGGTATTGAATCCGAGTTTGTACATCGTCGGGCTCTCGAACCGAAACGACTGTCCACACTTGCCAGGCTGGAGAAGCGGGAGCAACAAGCACAGCTAAGAGAGGTATTGTATCAGAATAATCTCTGGATTATCTTTCGATCTACCAGTCGAGATAAAATAAAATAAAAAATGAACTGAAGCTGTGTTTGATCGAGCATGTTGGTGTCGTGAATACCCAGTGTCCAGTTTTCAACACTGCCTTGTATTTTCGCCTTCCCCGCTAGAGAGCGGCGAGGCCCGGGTGACGTCACACGCTTAGACGACCCGAGTCAAAATGACGGCACGCTTGAGAGACAACGATGCGCAGGTTGAACGCCGATTTAATCGAGTAGAAAAAATCGCAAAAAATATTTGCTTACATTTTTGGATACAGGGAGATAGATATTTCATTCAGTGTATACATTAGTCACATGTTTTCTTCTCCTTTAAGCTAGGCGTTGGCGGGTGTTACTGTCCATAAAAGCAAGCGTATCCCAAAGACGTACACAGTCGACGTTCAACTGTCAACATGGCTAATACTTGCTTCGAGTGCGAACGCACTTTCTCCACACACTACAATATGATGCGACACCAGAAGAATATACATGAGTATGAAGACGAGGAGCTCACTGAGGCAGATGCTGATACTGAGACTGCTGAGAGTCCACCGACTGAAACCGATACAGAGACTGCTGAGATCTATCCACTGATACGGAGGGTTTAACCTCAGTTAATCAGGCTACGTCCCATGGGATCGTATTGTGCATGAAGCTATTCATACTCATGCTGAAGCGATCAAGAACGCCGGACAGGATAACTTACACCAGGCGTAAATCCAAATGCGCCCCTGCATCAGGAAAACGGCCATGGCGATCTACGAACAGTATAGCCTGCTACCTCTTGAAATGAAAAGCGACACCACGCACAGGTCCATCATGAAGACCAAGCGTCACTTGGAAGAGGATATGGGGCTACCACCCACCGAGGCCCCGCAATCAAAATGCGCAAGCAGCTGTTCCAGGACATGTTGCCGGTACAGTATCCTGGACTGCCGGGCGACGATTAGAACAAACGGACAAGAGCGACCATGGCCGAAGATTGAACTTTCTCAAATGGCGGCTTCTGATTGGACAAGAGCAGCCGAGAATACATCTAACGGACAATAGCGACCATGACCGAAGATTGAACTTTCTCAAATGGCGGCTTCTGATTGGACAAGGGCAGCCATTGATGCGTCTGACACACGCCATACTATTATGTTAACACACCCATAGCGGCTCCCTCAACGTGGGTGTGCTGTGCTGGAGGGGATGATTGAAATGATTGACCTATCATTCTTGTTGTTCTCTCATCTGTCTACATCATAGCGTTAAGACGTAAGGGATGGATACAGCCTTCGGCTAACGGTTTACAAACGACCTTATATTACCACTCGCTCGCTCACTCACTCAATCTCTTTCCTCCTCCTCCTCCTCCACACAACCACGCAAAGGTAACTGTACCAGGTAGCTTGGGTCCAGCCGTCTCATTTGATGAAATCCCCATGTCTCTAGCTCCATTGGTCCTCCGTACAGGATTCCATTTCCGGTTGCGCAACCCTATACCCTCACCCCACATTACCCTAGCGCGGAAGCCTGGGTCCAGGCGACTCATTTGGTCCCCATGTCTCTAGTCCCATTGGTACTCCGAACAGGATACCACTGGAGGACATAAAAAGTAGTATTCAGTGGAACATAACTCTTTCTGCATATTTCTTGGCGATATCACTTAACATTGAAGTAACTAAAGAGGAAATTCGCGATCATTTAGAGGCAGATAACTCGTGCTGGGCCACGTGACCAGAAGTGACCTTGACCCCTGCTCACCATTTTATCCGTTATTGTGCGCATGCGCAGGGGTCAAAGGTCACTTCCGGTCAAGTGACCGTTCAGCAAGAGTTATCTGCCCCGAACGAATTTTCCCTTTTACTACTACTAACATATTCACCGTTGTACAGTAAAACCATTTAACATTGCAGTGCAGTTGAAATAGGAAAGCTGAAGAGGGATAGCTTTGAAATTTCACTGAGTTGGATTCTGAAGCCGCGATTACCTGAGTATTCGTGTCTATCCTTGTGACCAACAACGCCACAGAAGGCGGTACCAGTCGTCACACCTATAGAAACTTGGCTGGAAAAGCAAATGCACAGGTTTTATCCTCGGTTGAGAAACATCAAAGCATTCCAGCAAGATAAGATGCATAATACTTATCTAACATTATTCATTAAGAATGCATAAATACTGCTGAATCCTTGGACAGCCCCAAGCGGTCTCTCTTCACCAGTATAGATAACGCTTCTGTCAAAGAATATAACGAGTATTATAGATCATTGTTTTTGGCAAACTATGTTTATAGGGTGACAGGGAGGGACGGGAGGAAAAATTCAAGCTAGTTCTTTCAAGGCGGGTGTGAGCTGTAAACTGATGTCTCACGTCACGAACATAGTTGTGAAGCATAGGTGTATGGTTTGCCGCTGTTCATACACAATTTGGCCACAACGCTAATGGATTTAATAATAATAATGCCGTTGACCATATCAGGCACGACTGACGCATTTTCCTATTTTCATACATGTTATATGCTGGTATAACTTCATTGTTGAAAAGGCGACAAATATTTGGACATTTCTCGGGGTGATTTCTCTAGCTTTCAAGGCATCACGAGCCGTACTCCGCTTGTGAACTCGATTTGCTTGGACTTCGACATCTGATAGTATCTTTTGCAAAATTCAATTCTCTACATCCCTTGTACTTTAAATTGCTTAGATCGCGAATATGGTTGCTGAATTTATCACTCGAACTATGGAGAACTATTTATCTTTGGAACTCTAACTCTCTTTATGGAAAATTCCTTTCCCGTGATTAATAGTGGTGTAAGTTAACAATTGAAAACCGACTGTAATGCTTCAAAGATTGGTGTCAATTTAGAACCGATCGTTAATTACCCCTACCAGGCCGCGGGGGGAGGGGGGGTTTAAAATGACCCCCCCACCAAACTTTCTGCGCTACCTCCGAAACGACAAAAAATTTAGAGCTGACACTCCGTGACTTTATAGATATCATATTGGGGTCATCTTGAGCCTATTTGCATAACCCCCGAGTAGGGGACCCCCGGGTAAATTCAAGATGGCGCCTACCTGGGGTACCAGAAAATTATGTTTTCGTCATTTTTGTTCAAAATTTCTGCTTTTCCGCGATGAAAAACTATTTTATTTCACATCACATTAATATTTACTAATTTATCACACAGTATTTGTGCAGAAATTGCATAAATGAAAAATTCGAAAATTCTGATCGAAAAATCGACCAAAAATGCCGTTTTTGAAAACGAGGTCACTGTGACGTCATCAAAGTGGCCATCTTGGATTTTTTGGTAGAGCTTGACCCAAGGGTATAGTGTGATAAGTTTCAGCCCACTAGCTCAAAGGGTAAGAAAAATAATTAGGGGGGTCCAAATCGCCCCTCCCCAGGCCTGGACAGGTCCCAAAAAGCCCAGGCCAGATAGGGAACATGCATGTATTATATCAGAAGTACATTTAATTCGCCTGGTTGTTTGTCATAGGTACCACTCAAGTTTGGAATATACTTGAGACGATGTAAGAACCGTTTATAATGGACTGTGCCATCTACCTTCCCCGATTTCGCTGTTCCGCCGTCCCTGCATATATAATTAAGCTCATGGACAATAGAATAGACTCCTGAATGGTTTCTGTTAGACGATTTCATAGAGGACACAGAATACCATAGCCACATCATCTGCGCGCGATGGAATCAGAATCAACCTTCCCATCGTATAGCGTGGTTGTGGGTTGTTGTCGTGTGACGATTGGAAATTTGTCTACAAAGAACTGCTGAGACGTTCGATGTATATTCGGAGCTAAGAGACAGCCAACTCGCTTTTGGATTTGATGCGGAGTTTATTCAGGGCAGGAGGGGCTATATTAGTTGCGAACTCTATGAGAAACGTCAATGTAGACCACAGCCGTCTTACGAACGAATAGATTTGTTACCTGACGAGTTTCCCCTTCTGGAGTTCTTCTGACATACCGGCTGAGCATTGTAAGGCATATGCACAATCCTGCTCGTGTTTGTAGCCTGGAAGACCGAATATCACGAGAAAAGAGCAGCCCTGAAATATCATAACATTGATACATGTATGCACTCCAAGATGCTATGTCGACAAGGTATAATTTTATTTTCCCATGAAAGCTATACCCCATACATTCTCGACAAGAAACCTCAAACTTTCCCCTGACAGTTCTGAAACAGCTTGTGTGGAGCTTCATCCAAATGAATCGCCCATTGAACACCACCTGACCAGCTTCAGCCATCAATCCACATATCCCCCGCACTTTCCATCACATTATTTATATAGTATTCTCTTTGCAGTTTCCATAACGATGTTGGAAAAGTTGTCCAGAATATAATATCCAGTGGCAAGGTACCCACAATTACCGAATTTGTCCTAATCCGGTCAGGATTTCAGAAGATATTGTATGAAAACAAAATTTTAACTTGGCCCGCAGGTGGCGCCACCTATAGGCGGGTCAGCATGAAAAATAATCTCAAGTGAGATCTTGCGGCAAAGTACCCACATACAAAATTTAAAAAGAATCCGTTCAGTTTTTCGAAAGTTATTGTCTGGAAACAAAATTTTTACTTAGACCCAGTTGGCGCCACCTGCTAGCAGATCGGCATGAAAAACAATCCCAAGCGAGATCTTGAGGCGAGGTATCCACATACCAAATTTGAGAAGAATCCGTTCAGTTTTTCAGGAGTTATTGTCCGGAAACTTAGATCGGACGGACGCAAAATTTTAACTTGGCCCACAGGTGGCGCCACCTATAGACAGATCGGCGTGAAAAACAATCCCAAGTGAGATCTTGAGGAGAGGTACCCACATACCAAATTTGAAAATAATCCGTTCAGTTTTTCAAAAGTTATTGTCCGGAAACGAAATTTTAACTTGGGCCCCCAGGTGGCGCCACCTATAGGCAAATCGGCATGAAAAACAATCCCAAGCGAGATCTTGGGGCGAGGTACCCACATACCAAATTTGAAAAGAATTCGTTCAGTTTTTCAAAAGTTATTGTCCGGAAACAAATTATTAACTTGGTCCCCAGGTGGCGCCACCTATAGGCATATCGGTGCGCAAATCCCAAGCGAGATCCATTCAGTTTTTCAAAAGTTATTGTCCGGAAACGAAATTTTAACTTGGGCCCCCAGGTGGCGCCACCTATAGGCAAATCGGCATGAAAAACAATCCCAAGCGAGATCTTGGGGCGAGGTACCCACATACCAAATTTGAAAAGAATTCGTTCAGTTTTTCAAAAGTTATTGTCCGGAAACAAATTATTAACTTGGTCCCCAGGTGGCGCCACCTATAGGCAGATCGGTGCGCAAACAATCCCAAGCGAGATCTTGAGGTGAGGTACCCATACACCAAATTTAAAAAGAATCCATTCAGTTTTTCAAAAGTTATTGTCCGGAAACGAAATTTTAACTTGGCCCCCAGGTGGCGCCACCTGTATGCGGATCGGCGTAAAAACCAATCCCAAGCAAGATGTTCAGATGAGGTACCCACATACTAAATTTGAAAAGAATCCGTTCAGTTTTCCAGAAGTTATTGTCCGGAAACTAAGTCGGACGGACGCACGGACGCCTCGACACACGGACGGACGCACAGACGGACGCAATGACGGACCCCAATTCTATAGTTCCCCTCTAGCACTTCGGGCGTCGGGGGACAACAATATCCGATGAAAACGAATAATTGGTTTAAACTTTAATTGATTAAGACTAGCTGAAGATATACAACTTTCCAATTTGAACTTACCTTGTCGAAGAGGAATATCTTATTCAGGCAACCTAAAGGAAAAGTGGTATTCTACGTCAAGTCAATAGAAAATCAAACACCGATTCAAGTATAATTGTAGATATTGTTGACACAATCTAAATACCATTTTATTTGACACTGACGACTGTTTCAAAGATAATTTCTTAGTCACTGATGAGATTTTTCTGGCTATCACTTCAACAAAAGAGCAATGTCTGCGAGAATTTTGGTTTGAGTGTAACATTCGGTACACACTTCAACAGTTGATAATGCTCCTTGTCTGTATATCCATCATCCTGAATTAAAGCTAACTTTGCTAAAACACACACCCTCCCCCACCGAGACACATACACACACCCGCCGCCCAATCTCAATTTACCGAAGGAGTGTAGAGTAACCAGGCTTAGGCCGGAAAACTTTCATTTACAATATGTTTAGAAACTTCGACAAAACGGCAATCCGACGTACACAGTGATTTTAGTAATGACGGTATTGTAAACCTTAGGATAAAATATTAAGGACAAAAAGCCAAGAACTCCTCTTGCTCTTCTGGAAGACCACAGATCACTTCTATCTAACTCGAAGGGTTCTGTTTGCTTTTTACCTCCAAGGTCTCGTACAGAGAATATTTGCAGTGACAATTCAAAATATTTGAAGTGTTATATGCGCAACAGATATAATTTAACAAATTACAACACATATAAAGGAAGTGGGAAGGGGTGCCGACATACTGACAGAGTCATATGACTTCACAGTATAGTCTTCCGGTTAACCAATTCTAAAGCACATACCAAGAATCTAACGATTCGTGCTATGTGTTGTATCTCAGGTACGCTTTTATTGTACCTGCTCATGTGGCAACTTGGATGATACAACCACACGGCCCCTAGCACCGGCATAAGCGGTATTAGATATAAAGTTAGAGAGCTATGATGGAAATGCTAACAACTCGTATATTGGTAATTGGTGAGTTGTTTCGCTGTGACAACTCGTACACTGGAAATTGGTGAGCTGTATCGTCGTCAGATGAAACTGACGGCATTTAACACAAAAGACTAGTCTGTAAGGCTCGATGTCGACCCAGCATCAACTTCCCACAAATGCTAACATATATCAAAGACCAAAAGGTCTGTACAGGGGGCGGGCCTCGGGGACGAAAAGTCCACCAGCAGAATCTCGCCATATACAGGTAAAAATTACAACACATATAAGGGAAGTGGGAAGAGGTGCCGACATACTGACAGAGTCATATGACTTCACAGTATAGTCTTCCGGTTAACCAATTCTAAAGCACACACCAAGAATCTAACGATTCGTGATATGTGTTGTATCTCAGGTACGCTTGATTAAAAGATATTTTATTCTCAGCGTTTTCTCTGGAAGAGTACAACTAACCTTGCAAACTTTGAACCTGTTTGTAAACTATTTCAAACAGGCTCTGCATCAAACCAGCTGTGTCTGTCGTTTCCGCCAGTGTTAGATTCATGAAAATAACTGAAATCTGTCGCATCTCCGACAGATATTCTAGGGGCTGCCCATCATCCAACTGGGAATAGAAGTATCAGCAAATTCATAAATCAAAACGATTATCGAGACAACTGTATGCGAAAATCTTCACCAGAGGAAGCAGATTATCTGCTAAAACCCGTGTTCACGAGAGCTTGTTACCGGTAGTCTGAATTAGTATTTTTCCTACGAAATTTTACTATCCAGACCTCAAAGGATATCTATCACACATGCGTAAGAATTTTTCAAGGGTTAATTCTACTATAGGCATAATATGTTGGTATCATATTTGAAACTGTTTGAAGATGTCGCCAGCCCCGTACTGAAAATCTAAAACAGTTCACCATTGGGGCGATAAATTAGCAGGAATTATATCTTGACCATAAGATCACCAAGAATTTTCACATAATACTTGTTTTACCTTTTTCAAAACCGGGGACAGCACATACAAACGTAATTTTTTCGGCATTGGACCCAACATGTGGATGGCTTTCTTCACTGTGGTGAAAACAAATATTGTTAAACAAATGCGTTCAAGATTGAATATCAAATCCGTATCGTTGATCAGTATTCTTAATCCATATGATATACGTTGTTAAGTCGTTATCCAGAGTATGATGCATTCTCAGTCACGTTTTGATTGTGACTGTTCTTATGAACACTATGAGGATCTTGAAATACATAGGTTCATACGGCCCCTAGCCCCGAGTACCGCCATAGATCTTGCACGATACGCTCGTATTTTGCTATCAGCATGCGATATGTATAGCCAAATTTGAGAAACTTCGAGTGGAGGCGCTTGATGATATAGCCCTGTTTCACAAGTTTCTGCAATAATGTTTTGTGACGTTGATTAAAATCGTCACATTTAACACAGGATCTAGCAAATGCTACCAGGCGAGATGCGTATACGCCATATGCAGATCCCTCTGGTATATTACTGTCGAGATAGGTACAGTTTACGATGTCGAAATTGTAATCATATCTTTTGTCGTAAAGTCAACGAGAGAGAAGGCCCGTTTCATTTTTATAGTGATATAGTTGCATATAAGTTGCGCCGCTAGGGCCATCTGTAGTTTCCTTCAAATCCAGTGAAGGTGGATATATATCATTCACTGTGTCATGAAAGACGATTAATGCACATAACAATGGAGAATATCCGTTTACAAAGAGAGCTAGCTGACCACGGAATATCAGTAATTCATAAATTTCGTGTTGACAAACTCTTTGAAGTGTGATACGACAAGAAAAAAACTTACGCTTGTTCATCATGGAACCTTGTCCCGATCGTTGTTTTGGGACCACCGATGTAGTGCTGTCAACGGCTGGGCCTGCGTTGTCTATCTCGCATAATGGACTTACGCCGTCAACTTCTGGTGTCTCGAGCAGTTTTGAAAATTTGGCGACTGAACCTAAGTCGACAGATTGTCTTCTCATAGCAAAGTTTAGCAAGGACGCTCCAGTAAGTGACAGTGATCCGCGACGTTTCGTCACGGGCTCTGTTACAGCAGAAAAGCGTCGTCCTGAATAGAAAAATTTAATTCTCAATTTATGACAAGTAAAATCTTACAACAAGTCATAAGTCGGCTAAACAGTACTAAATTATTTTTGTCTAGACTTGATATATCATTTCCTAGCATTGTCGAACAGTTTGCTCATTATATTACAACGCATATAAGGGAAGTGTGAAGAGGTGCCGACATACTGACAGAGCCACATGACTTCACAGTATAGTCTTCTGGTTAACCTAAAAGCACATACCAAAAATCTAACAATTCGTGATGTGTTGTATCTCAGGTACGCTTTTATTCATTGTACCTGTTCATGTGGCAACTTGGATGACATGACCACACGGCTCCTAGCACCGGCATAAGCGGTATTAGATACAAATCTAGAGAGCTATGATGGAAATGCTCTGACAACTCGTATATTGGTAATTGGTGAGCTGTGTCGCTGTGATAACTCGTACACTGGGGATTGGTGAACTGTACCGTCGTCAGATGAAAACGACGGCATTTAACACAAAAGACTAGTCTGTAAGGCCCGATGTCGACCCAGCATCACATGCTTCGGAGCTTAGGATAGTGTGAGGAGGCTTCAAATTCATAAAAAAAAACGTCTCACCGCGAACGTGGGGAGAGTCTGGTGGCTCCACCTGGATAATATTCCCAGCAGTGTCTTCTGTTTCCTCTTCCATACAAATTACCTGTTGAAAATTTACAATTGTGAGTTCAGTTATCATCAATTAGGGAGGACATGAATAAGTGCAGGATCTACTGGAATTATCCACCATAGGCGTAAATAATAAACAAAGTTCATAAGAAAATGTTTTGCAGAATTTGAAGATATCTGGAGTCTTACAGAGATTCGTTTACCCCTATCACACTGAAGGACAAATAAGTACCGAGAAGAGGTGAGACTCGTTTTAATTAATCTTCTCTGAAATTTAGGCGTCCGTTATTTACACAGAAATTCCATTTTCCTAGAAGCCGTTTGGTCACAAGACAATTGGCCATGCTCATGGAAGATTGGGGCGCCAATTGTTCCGGTAATCTGTCCTCTCAGTTCAGTACAGCTATGCCCAGAGCTTAGGAAACACGACATATACTTCGCGAAAATGGTATCGTCAACGTCTCGCAGGTTCCATATAAGAATGCGCCGCACATTATCACTTCGTCCAGATACACCAGACAATTATTGCAGGAGTATTCATCTGATACCAGTTAGACTGGCTAAGCGTTAGGAAGTGAATGCTACATTGCCTGGCGTTGCAAATGCAACATTCCACTCATACCGAGAGCTGCCGGCGTGTGAATCTAGCTCCGCGTTTTCAATGGACAGTAGCAATATTAGTGTTGAACAAATCGTCCAAGGCAGTATTCTGATTTTCTGCTCCATAGCCTTTGTTTTTGAAACAACAACCACCTCCACGCACGATATATTCGATTTTTTGTCTGATTAGAATGGAGTTTAAGACTTCCGTCTCGGTCGTCTCTGCATTTTCGCTCACCACTGGCGTTTATTTGACACCTCGTCAAACCCATCGCGTCACCTGCTGCATCTCTGGATTTGACTCGGTTGCAAACAGACGTGAACAGTGAGTGGTAACGCAACAACCACCTCCAGTTCAGTGTTAAACTAGGGAGTTCAGGTCACGTGACTTACTTCGCTGAATATGCGAAAATTCATTTCTCCTGACCACTTTTCCAACTTTCAGCCTGGCTATTTTTGGTTTTATTGAAAACCATTAGCTGAAATTTCGTACGGTAGATGCTAAATTATTAATTATTGACTGCGTAAATTCGCGTGTGAATCGTCGATAAACTTTTCGTGTTATCGCGGAGAATCCGTCGACCGGTAAGGGCGTGACACGCTTCAAGAGTTGCGGGCCGTTTTTGTGGGCTTTCCCCGCGAGGGTATGTTGGCGCTGATGGCAATGTGCGATCCCCTACCAACCGAAATGCTTTAAAAATTATGTAACCGCCTAATTCAGAACACGAGGAAGCTAACGGTGGGTGGCACATAATTCTGGTGTTGATATTTCAATATTTTTGCGCGATTTATAAACTTTAGATAATGATCTGATAGCCTAAATTTTTGTCAAAACTCTTGTGCCGCCCCAAAATGTGTAGCTGGGGTTATATTTTCTAGAATTCATTAGCTAATTTACTTTGGCAAGTCGCGAGAGCTCCCCCAATTTCGGTTTTGTGAACCCTTTCCCGCTCCTCGCTTGCCGCCGAGTTTACATCCGGGTTCTTTCGGAACAGTTCATTCATAAATTAAGAGTAACGACCACACGTGGATTACAAATATTACTTTGACACGCCCACCTTCTGTTCATTAACCATTTTGATTTGCTTCTATAAATTATAAAGCAGATGATCTGAATATATATCAGAGATACAGAGTTTAGTCCTCTCGCTGGTGCTGTTTCTAATTTTCTGAAACTTGGAATAAAGTCAGTTTTAACTGTGTCTGTGTTTATTTGATTTGTTCACAACAGCAACAACATAATTTAGATATACAGTATTACAGTGGAAGATCACTTGTTTAATGTTGTTTTTTTTCAGTTAAAGAAAAGAAAAACAACAGCAGCAACATGAAAGAATGAAAATACTCTAGAAATATTTTGAAATGCCTTTTACCATCTTATCTATGTTTTATAATTAGATAACACTGGAACAGCAGAGATACCGGTACAGTTGAGAAGAAGACTTATTTTCTATTTCTTTTTTTCAGTGAAATACAACAACACATTTGAAATATTGTGAAGTGTTTAGATAAATTTATGTCAAAACTAAGGTAACTGTCATCAGAACTTTTGCAACATCATTAGCCTTTGCCAACCCAAGAGTTAAAATGGAACCTGTAACTGCACAGACCTTATTTGTAGAACCAATAACCATACAAACGGTAAATGATCACTATATAGCTAATAAATACAAGTCCATGGCAGAAATGGTTAGGTCATTTGCAGATGAACATCCTGAATTTGAGCCATTCACACAATCTACTGATACGATTAGATGCTTGTACAAAAAGTTAAAATCTGTTAACACAAAGGTGTTTAGAGTGAAAAGAAGAAGTATTGATCAAAACACACGAGCATATCTATCCCAACTATTCAGTGCCCCTCTTCTTCCTAACATAGAACAGCGTATTATGGAAAATGCACACACAGCAAGAGAAAGGCAGCTCGCCGAGTCTTTAGTAAAGGAAAAGGAAGAAAAAAAGGTTTTGAAAAGGAAGTTAGGTGATATTTCTGAGAGTGACCGATCCAAAACAGAGGACATAGTTAAACTAGAAACCTCCTTTCAAGTAGCTCTGGATAAGATTGAATCCTTATCAAAACAGCTAGATGATTCTTTGAAGTCAAACGCTTGTGATGCTAGGAAAATAACTTTTTTTCCAGTCTCACTATTCCGACGCTTCTGAAAAACTTGAAAAACTAGAGATTCAGTTGGAGAAAGCAAAATTAAAACAGAGACAAGACTCAACAAAAAACCTGAACAAGAAATTAAAACGAAGAGATGAAAAATTGAAGAAATTAGACAGCATTTCTAAATATAAAGAATTAGTTGAAGAGGAAAACAAAGCACTAAGGTTAGCAGTTGATGAAGAGCAATCATGTGCTCATGATATCAAAGAAAAGCTAAAAGAGGTAAAACATGAGAAGAGCTCAATCCTCAAGCTCTTGCAATACTATAAGAAAAAACTACACGGTCTTAGAGAAAAACAAGTTGTCCTTGATGAATGTTCAGAAATTGAGATAGGAAATCTGAAAGAAAAAGTCAGATCACTAGAAGGAGAAAATAAAGAGCTACAAGATTTAGTAAGTCTTTTAGAAGATCCTGAAATCCTCACTTTCTCTGATGGAAAATACACGGATGAGATCCGTCAAGTTATTATGGAACTTTTGGCCCTTAACGTTAGCATGAATAAAGTAGATGAGGTAATCAAAGTAGTCTTGAAGCACCTAGCAAACAAAAGTGTATCCAGATTGCCAGCTCTCAGCTCAAGGTCAAAAATGTTAGTTGAAGCTAGATATTTAGCTAAAGCCCATGTGGCAAAATGCATGCTAGAATCAAAACCCAACACACCAACCGGGAATTGCCTTCATTATGATGGAACAACAAAATTTCACAGACAATACCAAAACTGGCAG
>JAVTVY010012788.1:0-52101 GCA_036873755.1 Hanleya hanleyi
TTTGTCTGTTAGCGTTGGGAGATCTAAATCATTCAAAAATCTATCTGTGTCGACGTAATTTGTGTCTTGTTTAGAGTACAGTTTTGAATAGTAGCGTCTTTCTTCTTCAAGAATGTCTTTTGTATTATATAAGTCGTCTCCGGTATCGTTTGTTAATTTTGTCATCATTTTGTTGGTGTATTGCCTCTTTTCAAGAGATAAAAAATATTTAGACGGTTTTTCACCTTCCTCAACCCAACGAACTCTTGTTCGAGTTATAATTCCTTGTATCTTGACATTTCTGATTTCTTCTAGTTTTTTTTTTGTCTCGTCTAATTGTTTGATTTTAGCTTCGTCTATGCCGACAAAGTTGTTCTGAATTTCATCTTCAAGAAATTGTATTTCATCTTCTAATTTCCTTTCATTTTTCGCATTTTCTTTCTTCTTTCGCGTGCTATATTGTATACTTTCCCCCCGGATTTTCATAAGTAAGGTGTCTAGAAATAGTTGTTCGTTTATTAGTAGTTGTAGATCGTTCCTGGGTATATCAGCGAGGTATGCTCTGTTATAAGGTGTTGAACTGTATTCTTCGACAGTTTCGGTGATGGTTTTATTAACTAGATCGACATAAGATTTATCCTTCAACAGAGAGCAGTTAAATTTCCAGTATCCCCTTCCGCGTTCAGTATTGCTAAATTTGCATTTGATTGTTATAGCAGAATGGTCTGTTCTGTAACCTGGTATTATATTTGATTCATTGATTATATTGAAAATGTCTGTGCTGGTAATAAAAAAATCTAGCCGTGCTTGTTGTCGTGGTTTTCTTCTACGCCATGTGTATTTTCTGTCCTGTTCGTGCATTATTCTCCAGGGGTCGATGTAGTCGTGGTTTTCGATCATATCTTGCACAGTTTTTCTGGCATTAGGATTATTAATGTGTTTATAATTTTCATAGTCCATATCTGAGTCAAGTACGAGGTTCCAGTCGCCGCAAATTATAACCGATGCATTCGCGAAATCGTCAATATGTTTCTGAAGATTATTATAGAACGATGGTTTGTCCGTGTTTGGTCCATATATTGTGGCGAGGGTGACCGGTGTCTCGTGGATTTCTAAGCCCAGGATAAGAAAGTTCCCCAGTGGATCTTCTAACACACGGGTAACTTTGTAATCAAAATTGTTATTGAATAAGACTATGACCCCTCTGGCGTTTGATCTAAATGAACTTGCCCAAGCATCTTTTCCCCACTCATTTTTTATTGATTGTATTGACTTGGTATCTGTATGCGTATCTTGCAGGCAAATTATAGAAAAATTCTTTTTTCGAAAATAATGAAAAACGTCCGCTCGTTTTTTGGGGTCCGCCAACCCTTGACAGTTCATTGACACTATATTCACTGTTTCTGACATGGTAGGATTATTTTAAAAGCTATATATATGGAAGTTATATGGGGGATGGAGTCGGGATTGGGTGTTCTTCCCAGCATATACCAGAATGCGTTGCTTTCTAATATATTATGGAGAAACCAAATATTTAAACATTCATGAATATACATCGGTAATTCAGTATACAGAAATATAGCATTGTGCTTGAGAAAGATTTTTCTATAATACTCGGGCGGCATAGCGTAAAACTATGGAAAAAACTAAACAAGAAACAATCCCACCGCGCCACTCTGTGCGCTTACCTCACATCAATTGATTACTGAATAATTTCCATTCACGATCATACCCCTTTTCAGAAGTGTCGTCGTTTCCTGAGCTAATATGGTAGTTTTTTTTATTTCACTTTTCAAAAATCTAGCACTGACAGACCTAATTCCGACAGAAAGCAAATCTCACCGGTCCCGATATCATGTCGTTTGGGGTCAAATTATCACGTGACACAACATGCGCACTTTCATTCTCGTCCCGCGAGACTCGCTCACTAGCCAAACTCCGAACTGCGAATGTCAGATGAACGAGTCCCTCTTGGCTTCTTTGACACTGCACACAATTGAAATATCGTTAAAACTCTCCCAGCGCCGCGATTACTCCGCCAAAATTTATCTTCACTCTCCCAATAATAACCTCATATTTCTTTAACAAAATAACCAGAAAAACTATTAATCAATAAAGTACAGTGTTTTCGCGGCCAACAAGGCTATATTCTCTATGTTCTATTGTTTTTCTGGTGGATGAAGTTCGCGTGTGGAACTGCTTTAGTGTGCGATAGGTACGAGCTGACTACAGACTGTGTAGGGGTGAGATCATTATAAGTGAACGCTGAACGCAAATCAAAGCGATGTTTTCCACCAAAATATTCAATTATTCTAATGCTACCAAGAACTTTGACTGGAACATATACACATCATCTGGAGGCTATGGTTGTGAATTATCGAACTCTATTTAAACACCATGCAAGCATATTGTGACTGGCGACCTTCATATAGTGAGCGATGAAGACCTAAAAACACTCTGATGAAGAGACCTAAATATAGAGAGCCGAGGAAAATAAACCTAGAGGCGGACCAGAAGATTGTCCTGACTGCACTGGAAGAGTATGTTATTGAGTGGTAAAAGCGAGAAAAAATTGAACCTACATACATGCTGACTCGCTGACTTTCCCAACTAAGAAAGCTCAATTCACAAGACGTTCTAGCAAATATCCGGAGTAAATTCGTCCTAGCCCATGCAGACAAAGCTCCAAATAATATCGTATTCATATGTAAATGTTACTTTCACCAGGTGCTGGTTAAGGAATTGAGTATAAACACACCATTGTCGAATACATCTACTTACTCCCAAACAGCGGGAAGATTTATTTAACAACCACAAAACATTTCTCAAGGAAAGAGGTATTTGTCTTCCAACCACCACAATATACCGAAAGTTTACTGAACTGTCAAAATGCAAAAATCACCATACAAAGCTAGATTTATAGCTGGTTCTAGAAGCTGCATCAACAAGCTTCTCTCAACCCGGTTGACGAGGGCTCTTCAGGAGGAAAAGCATTTTGGAAAAGGTACTGCGCCACTATTTCTAAGAACTCTGACATTGAATGGATGTGGATATTGAAGAGCACAAAATGTCTTTGAGGAGAACTTGATGCAAAAGGACAAGTAACCTAGGGAAATATATCCACATGGGATTTCTCGACTCTCTATACTACAATCCCTCATCAGGACCGTATTGTCCGTCTTAGTTCAATAATAGAATCGGTGTTCAAGAAAACTGGTCGTCGATATATTAATGTCGGAAGCCATAAAGCATTCTTTAGCACTACTACATACAAGAGATATCATTCAAAGGATGTCTCTTTGTCTATAGAATTGCTTGAATTTCTCATTAAAAATATCTATGTGACATTTGGCAATACAATATATCAGCAGCATATACATATTGCAATGAATTGTACACCTCTTTTGGCTGACCTTCATCTGTTCTCTTATGAATACGACTATATACAAGCGCTTTCAAAAACAGATAATTTCAAAGCCTGTTCCTTCTCATTCACCAAACGCTATATAGACGATCTTATTGCTGTGGATAATCGGGATATAAATAACGAAGTGAATGATCCATATCCACCTCATTTGAAGGAAACTACAGATGATCCTAACGGCACATCTTATTTAGATATATATATCTATAAAAATGATGATGGCCTTCTCTTTCGCCGATATTACGACAAAAGAGATGATTACAATTTCGACATCGTGAACTATCTGGACATTAATATACCGGAGGGACTTGCATATGGTGTATACATATCTCGCCGAGTGGCATTTGCTAGATTCTGTGTTAAATGTGACTATTTTAATCAATGCCACAAAACATTATTGCAGAAACTTATAAAACAGGGAAATATCATCAAGCGCCTCCACCCGGAAGTTTCTCAAATTTGAGATACATATCGCATGCTATAGCAAAATACGAATGTGGCGTACCAAATCTATGGCGTTACGTTTCGTAACTTGTGTCATAACTCCGCTTAACCTGGGACTAGGTGCCGTATGAACCCATGTATTTCAAGATCCTCAAGGTGTTCATATGAACAGTTACAATTAAAGCGTAACGTAACTGAGACACATTATACTCTAGATAATGACTTCACCACGAAAAACATATGGATTAAGAATACTTATCAGCGATACGGATTTGATCTTTTGGAACATCATGATGTCTTGCTGGCATCATTGAAAAGTGTTGACCGCTTCGCTAGCCTAGTTTTATGTACACTAGCACATTACCCATCGGGGGATTGTGCCGCATAGAATAGAATTTGACTAACAGCTTTAGATTTGTCAGCATTCAGGCTGGTGGGGGTTTTTTTCAACAGCTTCAGGCCAGTCTGGCAGAATTGATTGTGAGGAAAAACATACACAAACAAACAACACAGAGAGAAATAAAGTCAACATATAAGGTAGTTCATAATCCAAGTGCAACAACAACACCACATTCATTATTGGGGGGTATGACCAGTTGAGTCAGGTCAGCTTTAATTCATGAGAAAAAAATGCTTGGAGGATTTGATAGAGCTTAGCTCTAAATATACTCTTCTGTAATGAAATCCAGTAATTTGTTCTTGGAAATATAAATCAAGGTCAGTCATCTTCAACAATTTTCTGTTCTATTCCGACTTAATTATTTATGGAACTGGAATTCGGAGATCTTAGACCTAACATTTAGAATGTGACCATTAGAAAATAGGTCAAACTCAGTGATATTCAATAGACTTCAGGTCCAGTCATATGTGGTAAATGTAGATACATGGCAGTGTGACTAACGTCACAGGACCTACGAGGTAGGATAGGCATTAAGACTAGACACGCACTGAACTCTTGGAAATCCCCCTGCGCCAAGTTGAAATCCTGCCTATATTAAAATGGGCACGGCCCAAGTCAGAATCAGCAGTGATTTTCATCAAAAATCACCATAAATTTTCATCAAAAGTAGGTCAGCTCAGAGCTTGCTGATAACAATCCCCTAATGTAACTTCATGCAAAAAATCAAGGTCAATAGTTCTCCTTATTTTGCCGACGAAAGGATTCGGATGGACTCACACACTCACTGACTGACTGACTGACTACCGGACAATTTGCAGATGGTAGCCTATCTCGTGAGAATAATGCTTTATGGAATATTGTACTGAATAGAATTTGACCTTGATAAAATAGGTCAAGGTCAGTCATTTTCAGCACACCTCTGGACCATAGCCAGACGTATACATGGTATTAATTTGGAAAGCCAGCTATATTTCTTCATGTTATATCATAATAAACAATATATTACCTTGAAAAAAAAGAGATCAAGGTCAGCCAACTGGGCTAGGCTTCTGGTCAATCACCAGTTGCATATGTTATATGAATTTGGAAACCATGGCTTTAATCCTTCAAAAAATGAAGAGAGTTGGCCCCCGAAAGGACTTCTACAGCAGTTGGTAACGTAGCCCAAATATCCATCAAGAGCTTTTCTATCTTACATCGTGCACTGTACCGCTATGCGATATGTAATAGAAAAACACTATATTCATGAAAATAGACACAGGAATTATTCATGGACAATGGCTAGCTACTGAATGTTGGGTTTGATGCTTAATATTTAGCTGATATGTATATACTACGTACAGCCACTGTACTTGTACACTATCCAATGGTTTCATATGGTCAGTCGTATATATATACTCAGAACATAAGGAAAACAATTTGGACGATGGCTAGCTACTGAATGTCGAATTTGACGCTTACATGGTATCATCATGTGGGTATTGTCGCGTAGTATAGGGGTACCAAGTTTGGTGGCTCAGTCGTATGTATATACTCAGAACATAAGGAAAAGCAATTTGGACGATGGCAAACTACTGAATGTCGTATCTGACGTTTACAGGGTTCCTTCATGCAGGTGTACTATATGTGTACAAAGTTTAGTGGCTCAAAGCCACGTGCAAGGAGGTCAACGGACGCTATCTGGGACAGACATGCACACAAACATACATACAGACGTTTCAGGTCGGCTTTTTTAATAGTATATACTATGATTTATTCCACTAATTTGGTGCTAACGCTATTATATGAATTGGGTCTTTAGATTATTTGCGCGGAAATTCTTTAATGGAGGACGACTGAATATTGAATAACGGACTAGACGCGTGTATGCCAATTAATTGTTCTAAATATGCTAATTGTACTTGCAGTTATGATACGCAAACTGTCATTCAAGGGTGTCATTTCGCATGCAATTCAATGTCGTTTTTCTTTCATTTATGCCATGATCTCTCTCTCCCTACATCATTTTACTGTTCGGAAAGTTCCATTCGGCTGATTTGAAATTGAACGAGCTAGCCAATCAAAAGCTGGTTTGAACACTACGTCATACTATGTGTTCCACTCGCGAATACTCGATTGGTGTCAGCATATATATATTTGGGTCCTGTGGTGAGGTTGCTCACAATCACGGAGGCACGACTTTCTGTTGAGATTGGCGCACTGTCTGACAAAAATATGACGAATTACAAGCGTCTGGTCCGTCATTCATAATTCAGCCGTCGTCCATTAGAGAATATCCGCGTCCATAATCCAAAGACCTGTTCCATATTCCATATAACAGTATTAGCACCAAATTCAAAAAGACAATCATAGTATACATAAACATAGGCTTGTTTTCTGCAAGAGAGAAGCGGTCAACAGTTTTCAATGATGCCGGCAAGACATCATGATGTTCCAAAAATATCAAATCTGTATCGCTGATCAGTATTCTTAATCCATAATATTCGTTGTAAATTCGTCATCTAAAGAATGATGCATCTCAGTCACGCTTTGATTGTGACTGTTCATATGAGTACCATGAGGATCTTGAAGTACATGGGCTCATACGGCCCCTAGCCCCGGGTTAAGCGGAATTAGACACAAGTTACGACACGTAACGCCATAGATCTTGCACGCTACGCTCGTATTTTGCTATCAGCATGCGATATGTATCGCCAAATTTGAGAAATTTTTAGTGGAGGCGCTTGGTGGTGTAGCCCTGTTTTATAGTTTCTGCAACAATGTTTTGTGACGTTGATTAAAATCGTCACATTTAACACAGGATCTCGCGGGATAATTTGACCCAAAATTTCACATATTTAGGTGAAACGTCGAAACAAGTGAAAAGGGGGTCTAGTCGCGGAGGGACCGCAATTCGTTGACGTGAGGTGAGTGGGGTAGAACAACTGAATGATTTCTTAATCATTTTTGATCGAGACAAGGGTACAGGCGCAGCCTCATGGTCTTGCCAAATTCCGCTTTTTTGAGATGAAAACTCCTCAGCCAGTCACAATTCCTCATGAATTAATCGTCGTTCGTGGAGGTAGGGTTAGATGAAGCTTGCACTGTAGTCCCTTGGGTACGCGATGGATGTATCATGTAGTTATACACTAAGAATGGTGAGGCTGCAAGCTTGCGAGTCGTCCGTGCAAATTTGACTTGATAACAGATATACCATGTTATGTGTGTGCGTTGATTATTTTTGGTTCCGAAAGAGCATTTGATCGTTGTTTATTTGATGGTTGTTTCAGATAGATTTTCTGATTGCAAACCTATCTTTAAGATACGGAAATGATGCTTATACTGTCTTTTCTGGCGTCCACTCCCACTGGTATTTGATACCATTTTGGTGAACATATAGGCTCCATGATAAGGCGGCTCTGACAAATATTATACATGGGTGTCATGCTCTCAGCCAGTAAAGGATGCCGATAGGCATAAAGTAAAACATTTTGTTGCGTACTCTTCTGATCAGAGTAAGGCACTGAATCTCATGCAGGTTAGTTTTTCTGGGTATTCTTGCATTTACCATGTTTACCCCTCTCGATGCTCATTCATTAACATCAAGTGAAGTAGTTACTTGAGCTGATCTGTCATCACAGCTCCTGAGCTAGCGTATCTAATTCCGCTTAAGCCTGTGTTGGGGGCGTGTGTTACTTCATATTTTCACATGAACATCTCCAAAAAAGCCCGTCGGAGATACCAAGGCTACGTCTTAGAATCCTCTGTATTCTTGTCTGAATGTGAGGCTTTCGTGTGGAGTCGTATGGTTGCTTTTTAGTCGCCAGACGTCAGTTTTGCCCACCTCTTACATATCTCAGCAATACATCCATGGACGGTTCAAAAGCCACCTGCGCGAAGACGGGTACAAAAAGAGTTGCCGTCCTTGGTTCACGAGATCAAAAGGGCACCTCGGCTGTAGATCCATTTATGCAAGCCCTGCGAACCAGTCAAGAAGAATAAATGTTTGATGAACACATAAAAAATTATTCTGAAACATCCCAAAAGCCAAGGCGTTTGAGAAATTTAGTTATTTTTGATTATTTTGCTGCCTCTTAGAGTTATAACATTATGGTGATATAAAGTTACTCGAAGTGCATATTGCACCATGAGAAGAAAACCCTGGAAGATTTCCAAAGTGTCGATCATTTTCGAGCAGATTTTGTTATTTTTCTTTATAAACATATGAACATTGATCATGACAGGAATTAGTTTTAAGAAAAATACTTGTTGTTCGAACAGGTGGCTGTGGTGTGAAGTGGGTTGTGGTTATGGTCGATCTCCATATGTTCACAGAGAAAAATAGGTGTTTTCATCTCAAATCAGCGATTTTGCAAAATAACCACTTCGCGGCTCTGTTACTCGAGAATCATGAGACGCAAAGCCTTGAAATTGCTCTGAGTATACGATAAAATGTTGAACTTTATGCCAATCTAAGAGTTTCCTACATCGCTAATATTTTGTTCCTAGGAACTGCAACCGTGTCCCACTGAGGTGTACCATCCTCCAGGTTCAATGAAATAAAGCTTCTCGTTAGTTCAGACGATTGGCAAAGAGCAAGGTGGGTTGATTACAAGTCATAATCTTAATTTAACTTTAATTTCCGATGTTTAATTTTTAGATGAAAGTGAGACAAGTACCACCATGAAGAACCAGGAGCCTGAAAGCGCTTATCAAAACCTCATCTTCAATAACAGACTTTCGGTGGAGTATGAACGTCTACAAGGTAGGAGTCAAGATCACAACAGCTAAATGGTTGATGCATTAGCTTAAAAAACATCTGTCACTGATGTCCTAGCAATTTTCAGCAAAATTTATAACATAAGATTACAAATATTGAAATTAGCCCAAAAATCGAACCAGGAACCTATGGTTAACAAGGACCTGTTTCTTGAAGGAAATACTACTGGTTGCTATGGTGACCATGTCTGTAAGACTATTGGCGACTTCAGTACAGACTAGTATTTTGTGTTAAATGCCGTAATTTTCATATGACGACGATACAGCTCACTATAAATCCCCAGTGTACGAGTTGTCACAGTGACACAACTCACCAATTACCAATTTACGAGTTGTCAGAGCATTTCCATCATAGCTCTGTGGATTTGTATCTAATACCGCTTATGCCGGTGCTAGGGGCCGTGTGGTCATGTCATTCAAGTTGCCACAAGAACAGGTAAAATAAAAGCGTACCTGAGATACAACATCGTTAGATTCGTGGTATGTGCTTTAGAATAGGTTAACCAGAAGACTATACTGTGAAGTCTTGTGGCTGAGCTCTGTCAGTATGTCGGCACCTCTTCCCACTTCCCTTATATGTCTTGTAACTAAAGTGATATTCTTTTACCGAACAATACAATTTAAATGAAACTCGACAAAATCTGGAGCATATTTGTCAGAGAAAGCAAGACTACTACTATTGTCACAGAAAGCAAGACTACTGCTATTTTCCACTCTAATTATCTTCTACCGACGTTCAACGCAATGTTTTGTATTCGAGTTTTCATTTAAGAAAAAGGGATGCGTTTTGTTTTGTGAGCCGTCGAAGCGCTTCAGAAAGCGTCGCGTATCCTGGGATGAATCTGGAGCAATGATTCGTCATACCCAGGAAGCTTTTGGTTTCTGTGTGGTTTTGTAATCATGACTGCTTTCTGATGTCTACTGGGGTAGAGAGATGTGCCACCCTTGTTCAACAAAATACCAGATCAATCAAATTATATTTTATCTTGTCGAATTTACCCTGTGCCATCCAACTTGGGGAGGGCGGCTTGTAAGGCAATATCTTGGTCGCGTTCCGTTTCCAAACATACTAATATGACACCTGATGTTTCTGTACCAGGCATCTCCCAAAATAAATCGCGTATAGTCCGGAATATCTCACAAATCGATGATATCGCAAAAGTAACTTCTTGTACTAGAACAATCCAACGCGGGAACTGAACGTAAAAAATGGAACGCGAGGTTCAGCTCAATGTGATGATAGCCTGAAGGAAATTCAATTTGGCTGAATACCCTCGCCTAATTTAGCTTTATGATCACAAATAAAGTCGGTATCTGAAGTCGCTCTCGTTAGGCGGCTTTGCTTGTGGCTTTCATGTCCGTACAAAGTTGAATGGATCCCGATTCTTTTATGGAAGTCGTGACAATTGGAGATATTCGTCGGGAAGGTAACTCATCCACTTTCTCAATGATGTTATTTTCAGTCAGTTTAGTTCGAAGGTGATAAACTGTGAATGAATTCTCTGCAAATTCGCAGTTGTTTAAATATTGTCACAGACCAGTGACGTATAAAGTTTCATTTGCTTCCTGGTTACAACTGCGGAAATTGCAGATTTGCATTTGATTGTTCTTCTTAGGTTTGAAATAATTTTCGAAACCGATATATTCTTTAATCACCCAAAAGGAATTTCGAAAGACAATGAATGAACAATCGATTCGCTAACTGAACATTCGTACTCCTGTTTAACTCTATCTGGCCTGGGCTTTTGGGACGGGGGGGGGGAGGGCGAAATGACTCCCCCCCACCCCTAATTATTTTTCTTACCCCTTGAGCTAGGGGCTGAAACTTACCATACTGTATCCTTGGGTCGAACTCTTACCAGAAAATGTAAAAAACAAAATCTCAGATGGCCACTTTGATGAAGTCACAGTGACGGCATTTTTGGTCGATTTTTCGGTCATTTTTTTCGATTTGTTTTTTATTTTTGCAATTTCTCCGCAAAAACTGCATGATAAATTAGTAAATATTAATTTAATGTGAAATAAAATAGTTTTTGCCCACCTTTCCTCGCGGAAAAGCCGAAAAGAAAAATGACGAAAACATTCCTTTTCTGGTACACCACATGGCCGCTATCTTGAATTTACCCATGATCCTCTGCTTGGGAGTTATGCAAATAGCTCAAAATGATCCCAATATGATAAACTATAAAGTCACGGAGTGTCAGCTTTCAATATATTGTCGTCCGGATATAGCGCAGAAAGTTCCCAGGGGGAACATTTTGCCCCCGCCCCCTCTCCCAGGCCTGGTAGGGTTAATTAAAAACAATCACAAAATTGATCTGTATAGCTTCAATGAAAGCAATAGGCCTTGAAAACAGAAATTGTTACACTGAAGGAAAACCTTGAAAATTGAAAGCTTCAAAGTGTACGAACCTTGAATAAACACGGACTACATTATCGACTAGAATATAAACTTCGTTGACATCATACACTTTGGCTACGTTTCTCTGACCTCTCGAAGGGAAGTATCATATCCGAAAGCGGATGTACGATACATTAATATTCACAGAATACCAAGGATCCCAAGGCGGGGCAAGTTACCTTACTCCTTCAAAGGATGTGCCTGACGGGTCAGTCGGTCACCAGCTTACACGACTACCATCGAGATCGGTGTACGAAAATGCTAGAAAAGAACTGGACAAGGATAAACGCACGGGCTGGTTTGGAGAATCTACCGAGGAAATGGTGAGTAACGCCATCTTGGAAAACGAATTAGATACCAGTTGAGTATGAGCAACAGGACCATCCGTAAAGTAACTTCAATATATGTAGCTGTGGTGCTCGCGTACGGTGTAACTCACAGGCTGCTTGGAGTCGAGAGTATATTCCGCCATAGAGTGTACAAGAAGGCAGGAAATGCGGTTTTTTTCATGCAGTATGTCGGGTAGATCGACCAATCGCCATGGTCGATTTACCTGAGACACTCCCTCAAAAACACGGACAGATGCAAGTGGGGCCAAAAATATTTTGCGCCAATATTCCCAATGACATCGGGGTAAAGCTATTAAATTTGCTGGCAGATTAATGTAGTATTTGCGGAGATCGGGCGATCAGCTCTAAACGCCATTTCCTGCGTTGTATGTAATACCGCTTATGCCGGTGCTAGGGGCCGTGTGGTCATGTCATCCAAGTTACCACATGAACAGGTACAACAAAAGCGTACCTGAGATACAACATATATCACGAATAGTTAGACTCTTGGTATGTGCTTTTAGAATAGGTTAACCAGAAGACCATATAACGATTCGTGATATGTGTTGTATCTCAGGTACGCGTTTATTGTACCTGTTCATATGGAAACTTGGATGATTGTTACCTGTATATGGCGAGATTCTGCTGGTGAAGGTTTCGTCCCCGAGGTCCGCCCCCTGTACAGACCTTTTGGTCTTTGATATATGTTGGCATTGTGAGAAGTTGATGCTGGGTCCACATCGGGCCTTACAGACTAGTATTTCGTGTTAAATGCCGTCATTTTCATCTGACGACGATACAGCTCTCCAATCCCCAGTGTACGAGTTGTCACAGCGTCACAGCTCACCAATTACCAGTATACGAGTTGTCAGAGCATTTCCATCATAGCTCTCTAGATTTGTATCAAATACCGCTTATGTCGGTGCTAGGGGCCGTGTGGTCATGTCATCCAAGTTTCCGTATGAACAGGTACAATAAAAGCGTACCTGAGATACAATACACATCACGAATAGTTAGATTCTTGGTATGTGCTTTAAGAATAGCTTAACCAGAAGTCAAACTGTGAGGTCATGTGGCTATGTCAGTATGTCGGCACCTCTTCCCACTTCCATTATATGTGTTGTAATTTTTACCTGTATATGGCGAGATTCTCCTGGTGGAAGTTTCGTCCCCGAGGCCCGCCCGCTCCCTGTACAGACCTTTTGGTCTTTGATATATATTGGCATTGTGGGAAGTTGATGCTGGGTCGACATCGGGCCTTACAGACTAGTCTTTTGTGTTAAATGCCATCATTTTCATCTGACGACGATACATCTCATCAATCCCCAGTTTACGAGTTGTCACAGCGACACAGCTCACCAATTACCAATATACGAGTTGTCAGAGCATTTCCATCATAGTTCTCCAGATTTGTATCTAATACCGCTTATGCTGGTGCTAGGAGCCGTGTGGTCATGTCATCCAAGTTGCCACATGAACAGGTATTTTGGTATGTGCTTTAGAATAGGCACAGGCCCGCAAAACAAGAGTTTTGGGGGGTGTGGGCGGTGGTATTAGGGTGAAGTGTCGAAATATGGGGTCTCTATATATAACCCCATGCTTTATATAAATCCACATCAAGGTGTGAAACGCACTTTGGGTGAATCGAGAAATAAACGGTTTACCGCCAAACAAAATACATCAGCATATTCTACAAGTATCACTTTATATATTCCCGTCGTCAAATATGTTGGCATTGTGGGAAGTTGATGCTGGGTCGACATCGGGCCTTACAGACTAGTCGTTTGTGTTAAATGCCGTCACTTTCATCTGACAACGATACAGCTCACCAATTCCCAGTGTATGAGTTGTCACAGCGACACAGCTCACCAATTACCAATATACGAGTTATCAGAGCATTTCCATCATAGTTCTCCAGATTTGTATCTAATACCGCTTATGCTGGTGCTAGGAGCCGTGTGGTCATGTCATCCAAGTTGCCACATGAACAGGTACAATAAAAGCGTACCTGAGATACAACACATATCACGAATCGTTAAATTTTGGATGTGTTTTAGGATAGGTTAACCATAAGACTACTGTGAAGTCATATGGCTCTGTCAGTATGTCGGCACCTCTTCCCACTTCCATTATATGTGTTGTAATTTTTACCTGTATATGGCGAGATTCTGCTGGTGAACGTTTCGTCCCCGATGCCCGCCTCCTGTACAGATCTTTATGTCGGCACCTCTTCCCACTTCCCTAATATGTGTTGTAATTCACTCTCGTCGCCTAACAAACAAATCGTCTGTATCACTTGGGTCAGTCAGTGAAAACTATTTACTCATCGCTGACTAAAATTTGACCAATGAAATACCAGATAACTTAATGAATATTCAGGAGGTATAAACGCCTGTTTAAGGCGGAATTTTAGCGCTTAATGTAAAGGACGAGTAATAAGATAGCGTGCGGTACTGCGCTGAGCTTCTATTGTCAAGCCGTTTCGAGGATGGGTCACTCCATACGAAATTTATCGTTTCACACACATAACTCTACATGTCTTTTCAGTATACTATATTAATAAATTTTCTTTGTCATTTTTCTGACAATTTCATTTCATTTTTTATGTAATGAATGAATATAATTAAAATATATTGTGCACCTTTGATTTTGTTGATTTATCTAAATGTTTATGCACTAAGTTTCATTTTGTGAATGTCATTGATATATACACATTATGCACGTATGTATATTTTCTATAAGTAAACACATTATGGGTGGATATAACAGTTAAGAGATGAAGTACCCTTTCATGTGTTTAATTCACAACTTTAGATGAATAAAAACCCCACAAGGTTTGACTGACCCTGTACATGTAAACTATGACACTGCACGCACTAAAATTACAACACATCCACTGGCGTAATCGCTCATTTCAGTGAAGTAATTGGAATTGCAACACCAGGATTGCCAGGTTGAAAAAAAACAACGAATTGATTTTTAAATATTCATCAAAAACACTTCTTGTGTATCAGAATGAAATTAACACAACTGGAACATAATTATATAATAACGACAGAAATATGAGAATGAATCTGGTTTGCGAGGTTTTATTTTCGGAATTTAGGAAAATTCTGTGGGAATTCCCCCCCCCCCCCAATTTAATAGTTATATTCACTGTATTGAATATTATATATGCAGCTCATGTTTTACTTTGAAATCTTCAAAGTTTGCATTTTCACTGCGAAATTCCTACTGCAACACCAATAGGGCAGAAATCCATCTGACTGCAACTTGTTCATTGATTATATCGGAATATTGCCCACCATTGTATTCCCTTCGTCCAATACAGGTGCAGTGTCACTTGATGAAGAACTGGCGGTTGAACGGAGACTTTGTTGTATGGTTACACAAAGATATGAAATTGAAGAAAAAAAGTTTGGCATTATCAGTCATGTGAGTATACCGGGGCAATTGTTACGACAGGCATGACAATGTATATTTGACCTCATTATTACGACAGGCACGACATAATATATATATTTGACCTCATTGATACGACGGACACGACATAATGTATCTTTGACCTCATTGTTACAACAGGCACGACATAATGTATACTTGAAATCATTTTTACGACAGGCACGATATGACCGATATTTGGCCTCACTGTTACAACAGGCACGACATAATGTATACTTGACCTCATCGCTACTACAGACACGACATAATGTATATTTCACCTCATTGTTACGACAGGCACGTCATAATGTATAATTGACCTCCTAACCATTTTCATAAAATCTCGATTGTGTTCGAGACTATGGATTTTGAACTGGCCTACCAGAATTATTACATTTTGTTATAGACTGTCTGTCGAACTATCTTTCAACATGTCGCTTCCTAGGTGCTGGCTATATTTGGTGAAATAGGGATCTCTGTGTTTTATCCAAATTTCAGAAGTGGAAGAACGATAAACCATTTCCAAATAAGGGGAGTTGCCTTCGGACAAACCTACAAGTTCTACATCGTGAAGCAGCATTATCAGGCCGGCAGTATTCGTGAACTATTGGATTATTACCACCAGAATAGTCTCCCCTTGATGGACTCGGAAGTGAAACTGACAACCCCTCTAGGCAAATAGTAGACCTAGCACTAAACAACTATCAGCACTAATGCGCGTTTTTCCAAGGCGAGGCCAGTTATCTCACGAAACCACACTCTTGTTTATTGTCTTACTTCTCAGGTATGACATAGTCGAGAGATAAAACCTTATATGGGCGGGAAGGTTGGATTAATCAAAATTGTTTTAAAAAATAACACCTTTTCCTTGTCCTAGATCAAGCCAAACCGGGGACGAGTAGATTTTGACTAGACTGGCCTGAACAAACAGTTGGAATTTGATTGATCAGTCGAATATAGCAGGAATGGGTGTATAACTGATGCGACAATCGCACTTGTCGTATCTTATGGATCTGTTTGTCTGACCAGACTCCCCCCCCCGTACCGCCATCCATGATCGTAGTTATATTCAGTTAATCTCTTTCATCAACTCCGCGATAAGAGAATTTAATCGGGAATAATCTCTATATCGTCAAGCAGATTTATGATGCTGGTGATGTTCTTGAACTCTTGGACTATTACAACCAGAACTGTCTCCTAGATGGGACCGAAAGTAAGACTCACAAACTCTGTAGTAAAAAAAAAGAAGATAAGTAGCGTTCTAGGAGAGACTTCGTTGGAGAGATAGCAAACGTGAAGGCTCAAACCACATCATTGTAAAATAGTGTACAGTGTGTACATTATCGTAGCAAACAATTATTTCACACTGGATTCAATAAGTTACGCAACAATCTGTATAGTTTAGAAATTTAACCATACGTGTTCATTTGAGGTATTCTGGTACTTTAATCACAATTCTGGCTCGTTCTCTTAAGAACGAAAGGTTGATTTTGAGGATGCCAAACCTTTTTCGCCAACAACACAAAATAAAGCGTCGAGATGGTCCACAAGCTCAATCAAGTAATTTACCAGCTCTCTCCGAAGAATACGAGAGACAGCGGTGTAATTTTGTCAGTATCCTTAAACCAAGAATATGGCGTGAACGGCAATGGTAACCAATGATAATCTCCAATCACTACTGAGATAATGATAAGAAAGAAATTTATACTGCAATTTTTTTAGTTATTCCCCCGTTGCAAACACTACCGGTAATTATCGTGCTGCAAGCGCACTGGTTTGCCATCTGGGTGGTTTACAGACATGCTCTACATCTCAGACTAGAATCAATCAATACTGCCCAAACGGCCACATCTGTTGTCAAAAGTTAGATATCCCACGGCTGACACAGTACCGGAATTAGTGATAGACTCACCGGGTTCAGAAACGATGTGCCACAAATATCGAACTTTTGGTTTCACGGAATTTGTTAGCGGTTTCATAAACTCTGTTCAGCGGTCAAAATAAAATCGTTAGACGTTGAAAGGTTTCAGGAGGGGGATCGCCCCAGAGCTATAATATCATTAATGTATGAGGAAACGGACAATCACCCAGAAAAATCAACATAAGGCAAACAGAAGTTCCCGAGGCATGTCATAATCCAAATGGCATAGGAATATACTTGCACAGTCCCTGCCCCCGCACCCGTCCAGATCAAAGCGGACTCAACTAATAAAATTGTGAGCATTTTCAGCAGTTACCCAGAAATGAGAAACAGACGGGGACAGATGCTGTCCTCGAATGGGGACAGATGCTGTCCTCGAATGGGTGAAATGCGTGGCCGACGAAAGATACAAGATAAAAGAGTGAACAAGTGCGAACGAGCGTTTTCAACAAAAGAGCACAGGCGATTGGAGTTATCACATAAAGTGCTGATGATTATCATTAGTTCGCTCCTCGCACCCATCCAGAGCGAAACTGACTTAGCTAATATATTTGTGAGCATTTTCAGCTGTTACCCGAAGTGAGTGAGAAGGCGGGCGTATAGCAAAGACACATCTGACCGCATAGGTGGGGGATAAGACCCGCGTGCGGTGAAGGTGAAGGTTTTGAAGTTTCATAGTATGTTCAGTGTGTTTGCATAATCCACATGTTACATTTCATGTATTACATTAATTCGCATGCGATTTTTCATGTATTTTCCATTAATCCTCATGTCATATTTCATTATTTATCCGATGGAACTGACTCACCAGTCATTAAAATCGTAGATTTGAGAATAAAAATTCATCCAGCAATAATGTTTAAAACTATCCCAATGGCTCACTCATCTAATCAAATGAGACATTTGTATTCCTCAAGCCCCAAGTTTTGTTACGCTTTAAGATTTGTTTATTCTCATGCACGGTACCACATTATGTTTGTGTTAATAAATATTGTTGATAAAGTGCGTCTGGTATTATACTATAATTACATATTGCTTGTTACATACCCAGTGAATAACTCATTATGAGAAATTCGCTGACTATCAATGTCCACACACCCTTTAACTATAATTACATATTGCTTGTTACATACCCAGTGAATAATTCATTATGAGAAATTCGCTGACTACCAATGTCCACACACCCTTTGACGTTCTACATAGGACAATAAGACGAAAGCGATGTGCAAAGAGTGTTTATCGTCCCAAAGTTGGACAGCGTCAGTCGATATGTATCTCTGCTGTCATTGTCCTAACAGCTGTGTTATACCTCACATGATTGTGCAATGTTAATAAAGCAGTGACTTGTCAAATTCTGTATAAACCCTAATAAGGTCATCAAAAGACGAACTGTTGCACAAGGGCGATGGTAGCTCGCTGCGATACGTCAAGCCCTAGTTGAATGCAATCATGTTGCTTGTCGCTTTTCCAATGGCTTTCATAGCTGTATCTAGGCTCGAAGATTTTCTGGATCACTGGATCTGAGGAGTCGCACATATGGCCCTTTATGCGTTCACAAATAAACCGTTTGGTCTCTCGAATGTGCCTGCAACATTCCGGTTGTTCGCGTAGCATGGAACAGAGCCGGCTTCCGGTCCAACTCGCTTCCTAGAAAGGCTCCGCCCATATATCGCAAATGACGGTGATGATATTGCTCTCTCTGTTAATCTGTCGAAACCAGCATCAATTTCATTTGTTCATCTTTTTTTTTTATCCTGGCATGTATTGAAAACATGCCTGAATTGCCAATATATGTGTGTGTCTGATAATGGGATGAGTTGGATGGGCGATAAAGTTGGAAACATTGTCTTAGGACATTTGGCACGTCAACTTTTTGAACATAAACACGCATCACTGCACATTTAAGGTCATAAAGTAAGATGCGTTAGGTACCAAGTACGTTTAAATTAAACGTCCAAGTTGGATTCTCGGAGGTATTCTTATGCCGGTGCTAGGGGCCGTGTGGTCATGTCACCCAAGTTGCCACATGAACAGGTACAATAAAAGCGTACCTGAGATACATCACATATCACGAGTCGTTAGATTCTTGTTATGTGCTCTAGAATAGGTTAACCAGAAGACTATACTGTGAAGTCATGTGGCTCTGTCAGTATGTCTTGTAATTTTTATCTGTATATGGCGAGGTTCTGCTGGTGGACGTTTCGTCTCCGAGGCCCCCCCGCCGCCCCCCCTGTACAGACCTTTTGGTCTTTGATGTATGTTGGAATTGTGGGAAGTTGATGCTGGGTCGACATCGGGCCTTATGCGGAACTAGATACGCTAACGCGGGGGCTGTGATGACAGATCAACTCAAACAACTCATTTGGTGTTAATGGATGAGCACCATGGACGTCTGATGGAGTAAACGTTTTAACATGGGGTAACCTGGTAAATGCAAGAAACCTAGAAAAACTAACCTGTAATGCCCGATGTCGTACGGCTTAAATTCCCCACCGAAACAGTAAACCTACATATATTTATGTAAACTTATATCAGTCTTTGGACAGACGTGTCAAGTTGGCCTCCAATACGGAAAATTCGGGTTACAACGCAATAGAGAGGTCCCAGCCAAGAAAAAACTAGCATTTTTTCTCAGTGGTTCCGTCATCCTTGACTTATGCCCTTCCAATTTAGCTGAGGGGCCACCCTAGATTTGGCCTCAAATCCAAGATGGCGGCCAAAATCCAAAATGGCCGCCAATACCCATAGAAGTTCACAATTTCCTGCTCGAAAATCAATTTTCTAACCACAAACTAGGGTTTTTTCTAGTCATACGTAGGGTATGAATAATTAGTTAATTTTGAAATGATTTGTAATTGGTCTGAAAATTCAATATGGCCGTCAAAATCCAAAATGGCGGCCAATGTCCATTGAATCACACATTTTCCTACCCTAATATGTAGAGACGGACCATCCTTGGTCCGAATGCGTCCTGTGGGGTGTCATCTTGTAGCTCTCGGGGTGTAGACCCCGATTTGAGGGATCTGTGACGTCATCGGTGGCGTCATCAGTACGAGTAGTAGCGAAAGCGGGCATTCTGGGGGTGCGTGGGGGAGTGTTTGAGGTAAAGATGGACCATCCTTGGTCTGAATGTGTCGTGTAGGATGTCATGTTGTAGCTCTCTGGGTGTAGACCACGACTTCAGGTTTTCCCATGTCATCTGTGACGTCATCAGTACGAGTAGTAGCGAAAGCGGGCGTTTCAGAGGTGCAATGGAGTGCGTTTGGAATAGATGACGGCCTTTTTTTCCATCCAGTACCTGTGAGTGTGAGTGTATGCGCGCGTGTGTGAGTGAGTGAGTGAGTGAGTGAGTGAGGCGTGCACAACGCCCGTCTTAACGCATGGACGCACTAACGACGGTGAGTGAGTGAGTGGAGTGAGTGAGCGAGTGGGATCCGACTGGACTAATGTATCGTCCGTTTTCATCATTTTGCGTATGCGCAGTCTGGCCGTAGTATAGAAAGCAGGCATTTTGGGGATTCGTGGAGGTTTGTTGAGTGATTGAGGGACCATCCCTGGTCAAATAGACCGTGTGGGGTATCAGTGTGAAGCTCTCGTGGGTCAGATAGGCTTGTTTTCATTGGAAGTCGCGCCAATCCGCGCATGCGCAGTTCGTTGTAGTAAGTAAAGTGGTCTTTTTGGGAGGTGCGTGGGGGTCTGTTGAGTGATGAGGGACCATTCTTGGTCCGATTGCCTCGTGTGAGGTGTCAAAGTGAAGCTTTCGTGGTGTAGACCATGACTTGAGGGGTGTCCCTGTCATCTGTGACGTCACTCTTGACGTCATCGGTAGGAGTAGTAGCCAAAGTAGACGTTTTGGGGGTGTGAAGTAAGGTGTTTGGGGTAGAGAGGGACCATGTTTGGTCCAAATGGCCCGGTTGGGGTGTCCTAGTGACGCTTTCGCGGGGTATAGTCAGACTGGCATGTTTTT
Source organism: Hanleya hanleyi (assembly GCA_036873755.1). NCBI lineage: Eukaryota > Metazoa > Mollusca > Polyplacophora > Lepidopleurida > Hanleyidae > Hanleya > Hanleya hanleyi. The sequence continues at coordinate 21,065 of JAVTVY010012788.1, forward strand.
TATTGAAAGTCGCGCCAATCTGAACATGCGCAGTTGTGGTGTAGGAAGTAAAGTGGTCATTCTGGAGGTGCATGGGGATGTGTTTGAGCGATTGAGGGACCATTCTTGGTCCGAATGTGTCGTGTGAGGTGTCAAAGCAAAGCTTTCATGGTGTGGACCACGACTTGAGAGATATGCGGGTCATCTGTGACGTCATTGCTGACGTCTTAGGAGTTGTAGCCAAAGTGTATATTTTTGGGGTGTGAAGGGAGGTGTTTGGGGTAGAAACGGACCATCCGTGGTCCGAATGCGTCATGTGAGGCGTCATCTTGTAGCAACACCCACCAACGACAAGCTCAATGCTTCAACGCCCTGGTGAATTAGCCCTGAAGCCCTTCGCGCCTATACGTAGTTCTACGGGTGTAGTCCCTGATAAGTACTATTCTGATTGGTTAGTCCAAGAGTAGAACAGCAACAACAACAACAACATCAACGATTACAGGTCAATCCTTTTATTATCCCCTCCATCACAGCACATCCACGCTAAGGGAACCACTATGGGTGTATTTACAATTCACTTATGCTATTGTCCGTGTATTCAGAAGTTCATTGTTCTGATCTCAGAATGATGAGGGACACGAGTTAATCCCTATATGTACAGACACCATCACACACCGCACCGCACCCGCACCTGATGTACCCTATACCCTAATGGCTATAGGGTACAGGGTGTACCACAGGTACGCGCACATGCGTGCGATGACGTCACTTCCGAGCTCTGAGCTCCACAACCTTTGAGCTCCAAGAGCTCCGATCCAAGAGCTCTGCCACATGGGAGCTACCACCACCGGGCGTTGACGGGCGTCAACGCTCGGTGGTGGTGGTCGTGGTTGTGTGCGGTAGTGTATGGTGATTGTAGAACCGGTGTGTGGTAGTGGTAATAGTGCTGTGTGGTGGTGTCTGTACATATAGGGATTAACTCGTGTCCCTCATCATTCTGAGATCAGAACAATGAACTTCTGAATACACGAACAATAGCATAAGTGAACTGTAAACACACCCATAGCAGTTCCCTTAGCGTGGATGTGCTGTGATGGAGGGGATAATAAAAGGATTGACCTGTAATCTTTGAAGTTGTTGTTTTTGTTGTTTCTCTACTTTTGGACTAACCAATCAGAATAGTACTTATCACGGACTACATCCGTAGAGATACGTATAGGCGCGCAGGGCTTCAAGGCTATTTCACCATGGCGTTGAAGCATTGAGCTTGTCATTGATGGGTGTTGCTACAAGATTACACCTCACACGACGCATTCGGACCATGGATGGTCCATTTCTACCCCAAACACCGTCCTTCACACGCCAAAAATATCCACTTTGGCTACAACTCCTACTGAGGACGTCAGCAATGACGTCACAGATGACCCGCATATCCCTCAAGTCGTGGTCCACACCATGAAGCTTTGCTTTGATGGTCCCTCAATCGCTCAAACACATCCCCACGCACTTCCAGAATGACCACTTTACTTACTACACCACAACTGCGCATGTTCAGATTGGTGCGACTTTCAATAAAAAACATGCCAGTCTGACTCTACCCAACGAAAGCTTCACTAGGACACCCCAACCGGGTCATTTGGACCAACCATGGTCCCTCTCTACCCCAAACACCTTACTTCACACCCCAGAATTCCCACTTTGGCTACTACTCCTACTGATGACGTCATTCTTGACGTCACAGATGACAGGGACACTCCTCAAGTAATGGTCTAGACCACGAAAGCTTCACTTTGACACCTCACACGAGGCATTCGGACCAAGAATGGTCCCTCATCACTCGACAGACACCCACGCACCTCCCAAAATGACCACTTTACTTACTACACCCCAACTGCGCATACGCAGATTCGCGCGACTTTCAATGAAAGTAAGCCAGTCTGACCGACAAGCGCTTCACACTGCTACCCCACACGGTCCATTTGATCAGGGATGGTCCCTCAATCACTCAACAAGCCTCCACGAATCCCCCAAATGCCTGCTTTCTATACTACGGCCAGACTGCGCATGCGCAAAATGATGAAAACAGACAATACATTAGTCCAGTCGGATCCCACTCACTCACCGTCGTTAGTGCGTTCATCCGTTGACGGGTGTTGGGGAGGCCTCAAGGGCGTTGTGCACGCCTCACTCACTCACTCGCTCGCTCACTCGCTCGCTCGCGCGCACTCACTCACTCACTCACTCACTCACTCACTCACACTCACAGATAACTCTATCCGGTAGCTGGATGGGGAAAAAGGCCGTCATCTACTCCAAACGCACTCCAGTGCACCTCCGAAACGCCCGCTTTCGCTACTACTCGTTCTGACGACGTCACCGATGACGTCACAGATGACATGGAAAACCCCCAAGTCGTGGTCTGCACCCCGAGAGCTACAACATGACACCCCACAGGACACATTCGAACGAAGGATGTTCCATCTTTACCCCAAACACATCCCCATGCATCCCCAAAATGCTCGCTTTCGCTACTACTCGTACTGATGACGTCACATATGACGTCACAGATGACATGGATATCCTCCAAATCAGGGTCTACACCCCGAGAGCTACAAGATGACACCCCACAGGACGCATTCGGACCAAGGATGGTCCATCTCTACATATGAGGGCAGGAAAATGTGTGATTCAATGGACATTGGCCGCCATTTTGGATTTTGGCGGCCATATTGAATTTTCAGACCAATTACAAATCATTCCAAAATTAACTAATTATTCATACCCTACGTATGACTAGAAAAAAACCCTAGTTTGTGCTTAGAAAATTGATTTTCGAGCAGGAAATTGTGAGCTTCTAAGGGTATTGGCGGCCATTTTGGATTTTGGCCGCCATATTGGATTTGAGGCCAAATCCAGGATGGCCCCTCAGCTAAGTTGAAAGGGCATAAGTCAAGGATGACGGAACCACTGAGAAAACTTTGACAGGGAAAAATGTTAGGTTTTTCTTGGCTGGGACCTGTCTACAATGCCGAATGAATTGGAACTCTAATACGTCGGGAGATTATTTGGTCGACACACAGATTGAATGACAGGGCCAGAATGCCAAGCAAGATTCAAAAGTATATGTGATCCTGTACACAGGTTTTCAACTCTGGGACAGTAATAACATAGATATGCACTATTCATTCTGATGGAATAAGATTGTATACCGCCTACTCTCAGATATGCCCTCTTGTTGCACTGTGGTTAAAACGTAACCCGAAGCTTTCGTGCGCATGGCACTCGGCCAATCAGCACCGTCCGTTTCTAAATGGAACGAGTGGGCTTAGGATGTAACAGCTAAAGAAAAAGCTGTTGATACAATACCATAGTTGAGGATTTAATTTAGTCATTCTTCTTTAAAATATACTGAATGCATTCTTTTTATCCCTCGTACGCAGATACAGGCTTCCAGTGTCGATCAAAATCGATAAAGACTGAATGCGAATGCGCGTGGCGAGTTCGACCTAGTGCAGTCAGAGGGTATTACACCGACATTACCAGGTTACAAACTCTCGCAGTTTGTATTTCTCTTAAATTATATACAAAAAAATGCATACAAAGACACGACATCAAATGCCGAACTGTAGACTGACAGACGCCGTGTGTTTGGGGTTATGAACCGGCGGAAAGTGAATCCAGTCACAGTAGATACAGTTCCGCAATATATATATGAGCTAGAAAACAATACATTTTCATGCTCCCAAAGAAGCAAGGACCTTTTAATATTCTCCAAGAATGTAACAAAATATAGTGGGTAGATACTTTGAACAACAATGAATAATTTTTCAAATATATATTACATTTAAATTTGCCACACGTAGACATTTCCTGGGAACAAATCGGCATGTCGATGATTCAACACTAGATTCAGGTGTCACCGTGTTTTCACAACAAGCTGTCTTCGAACCTTCTTTTTCACAAATAATGGATACGCATTTGCAATAGTCCGTCTGTCTGTCTGTTATTCAGTTTACTATAATTTGTACACGGTTTCTGTTTGTGTCCACCCAAGCGTCAGGCAGATATTATAGCACAGGGCATTTTTCCTTATGATCGGGATCTTGTATCGTTTTCCCAAAACATCCGACGAAGACAGTTTTACATCCGGGTGGAGGGACTAACACGCCAGCTTTCCTCCCAAATCTGTAGAAAAAAGCAATATAAAACCATTAACATTGATATGGACGGGTTATACTAAGGTGAATTACGGGGTTGCAGAACAGTAACGGCACTTGCTGACTTGCGGGTATAACCAGGTACCCGCAAAAAAGTTACCACGTACCAGCCAAAGTTCGGTGAAATAAATAATCTATAAAATTTTGATAGAATATACGTCCCCATAGTACATAGATGTATATTTTCATTAACCAGTTTCATGAGCTTAATCTTCCCACAAACAAATCGACAGATTTGGACACTTTTCCGAATTTTAATATTTCAGTTATCCAGACGATCAAATGAATAATATGGACATATTCGCCAATTCATGCATAAAAGTTCATAGATCTCAAAATTTCGTTAAGTTTAAAAAGATAGAGTTCGGTGGTATTCAGATTTTATGGGATAGGCCTAACTTGTCATTACGGATTTTTCAGAACTACTACTACTGGACCTATATTATCCAAAAAGCCCATACAAAACTACTGGACCAATATTATCCCAAAAAGCCCAAACAAAATTATATTTTTGCCAATGCACGATATTCATGTTTTAAATTGTTCTCAGATTTTGATTAAAACCGTACGAGAAATGATTGCGTGTGTGCGGGAGCTCCAAACAGAAATTCTTAGTACAAAAAGTCACAGTTCATAGCTGGAATTTGAAATATTCGTTAGAAAACGTGGTATAGGCGCGTAAACCTTTTACTCTACCTGGCAAATGCATCCAGTTCATCATTCATGTGATTGCATGTGTGGCCGATGTATATTGTTTGTATTTTAATGTATTTGTAATTTAATGTAATGTAAGCTAATTGTGTGTTAAATATGTGGCAGATATTTCTTAGAGTGTTGGTTCACCTCAAGTTGAATTGCAGTTGGCTTAGGTGTGAGGTAGTACCTATTGTCTAGAGTGGGGACAAGGTTGCCCATTATATAATTGTTAATAGCTTGGGGTTCTTACATTTGTTTTAGATTTGGAGGGAATTAGTTTAGGGAATGACTATTGTTCAGTTGGCTATTTAACTGAGCACCCTCTGATATCACTTGCCACTTAACATGCTTACTGCACAGCACAGGATATGTTTCATGATATTTGTGACCAGATGGACTGACATTTACAGACTGGATTTTGTTCACAGAATATCTGAAGGTTAGTGTCTTGCTGTTTAACATTTTGTCTCATTTTTATTTTGCTATAATATTTTGGTAAATTAGCTATAGAGTTTGTATTTAATTTGAACTATCTCTCGTCCCAGAATGAATGATTGTATGATGTGTGATTGTGTGCGCGTATGGCTATTTGTTGCATAGTAAATTACTGCTACTGGATCATATATGTTGGTAATGCATAAATTTGCTTTACTGTGGCTTAATGTTCTGTACTGTATGTATATTATATGGTTGGATGCTAGGAAATTGTGTTATAATCTAGCCTTATGTTTATTTAGATTTTCTGGTCATTCCTCTGGAAGTGAACTGGATTACATGTAGTTTGGATACACCCCAGTGTCACCCACAGGGTAGGCATATGCCTTATTTATCTTGTGTCACGCATATTCTGTAGTGATTATTCTGGTTTATATATATAATGTGTTCTCTGTAATTTGGCAGCTTACGCTCTATTAAGAAGAATACATTTCATTGGAGTATTTATATAATGGTATATTGTTAAGAGTTATTGCTCTTGACAGAATTGAGATTAATTGATTAGTCTTGACTCATACATATATGAGTTCAATGCAGTATATTATTTGTGAATGTGTAATATTCTATTTCTATGATAAGCCATAACGCACTAAAGATGTATTGTTTATTTGTTACTGTCCGTAAAGATATTATGGTTTATTTGTGTATTTATTGGTATTATTGTTTGTTATTACAGGGTGCCATATTCAACCTTATTCCGACTTATACTGAATAAAGAAAGCAACAAGACTCACACCCCGTAGCCTGTGTTTGGACTTCAATCCTTAATCCTTACACTAAGACCGGTTACAAAATGGAGCCTCCAGTGAGGTCTGTTGCGGTACAGAAGTACGTTGGATGAGGAGCCCATATCCAGTAATTCCTCAGGAGTGATTACCGTCCTGTCAACCCGAATTTGAGAACTGTTTTATCAGTGAATTGATTCTTGTGTTTGCCTGCTGCCCTGTGAGTGTTTTCATGAATGACTGCAATCAGTGAGAACAAAAAGGGACTGATTGTACCTGGGCGGGTGCAATATCTCGTGTGACATTCATCTCCATATACAGAAGACTGTGTTTCTAAACTGGTATTCGGTAGTTCTTGTACACTGTAAGATTATTATGATCTTGCCCTTGACATATTAACTGAAGTTGAAGTGAATTTACTCCATTAACCACACCCTATATCTATCTGTTGATGGCTATTGCCTATATGAACTCTAATATATTTTGGAAAAATATATATATATATATTCTGCACCAGTGCACACATACAGTCACTTAGTATTACCAACCACAGTGTGAAAGTGCTGAATGTGGTGTAATGTGAATTTTCTCCCTTTGCTCCCCAATACCCATTTTTATTTAAATTTTTTGTAGTGTCAGATTTTGAGTATTAAGATATTTTTCATATTCATACTTTTGACATTTTTGACAAATGACTGTTGCACTTGTGTTGTGACATAACACTGCATTCTTTCAACCACCTATTTGCCAACTCACCCTTTTGTAGTGTATGTGGGGGATAGATATTAGTTAAAGTACATATCTCGGGAAAGATAGTATTACAAATTACTATATTGTGGTAAGGATATTATCAAATCTTTTGTCATATAGCATACGTATATGGTTTACATGTTATCTGCCTATTCTGCTATAATTAATTGGTTACCTCCCTTTACCCTCTAGATTCCAGATCTGCTCTCACTGTTTTAAATGTATATGACATGTGAATGGTAAGTTGGTTATCCGGTTTTGTTTCAGAATTTTCGCTCCTGCATGTCGTGATCATCACATTTCTTCTGCAACATTGTTTCACAACATTGTGTTTTGTCGCAAACTATACCAGTGTTGTACTACAGGCCCAATTGTTTTGCAGCATTTCAATTTACATTACGTTCTGCAACATTGTTTTCTCCGCTGCAATATTGTTTGCCGCTTCGTTTTTTTATTTTTGGTTTTGCACTTGCGTACATGTACGTCGCATCACGCGATCGCACCCATTCACTCACTGTTATTCTCTTTCGTGGACACATTCCTTCATCGGTGCATGTCGCGTTAAAACGTGGAGTTCGGTTACTTTGAATTTATCCGTTACCGGTACGTGTAAATATCGGCACAGGTACCTGCCGCGGAGAGTATTATTAATTACCTTCTGCATGTACTGTACTGTACTGCTGGTTATCTAAGTATAGTTAAGGAGATTTTGTCTATTGTTTAGTACTGACTTCGCGTTTGGATTCACATTGGTAAGGCAACCATGGATCTCAAGCCCGAAGAGGTTCGGAATATGTTGAAAGTATTTCAAAAGATGGGTATGTCCCCGAAGGCAGACACAAGTGAAGATTTCAAGATGTGGCTTCACGGTATGGCTGAGCAAGAACATCTTCCTGTTGGGGTTAATCCTGGTGCAACTGATCGGACTCCACCAAACACTGCCCAGAGATCGCCTACAAGAACGTCATACCACCAATTCCCTAAAGTCCCGTTCTTTAGTGGGGAACCAGGCAAGGATACAACCTATGACCTTTGGCATTTTGAGGTTGATTGCCTGATGCAGTCAAAGACACACCGTGATGAGGACGTCCTTCAGGCAGTACGAAAGTCCTTGAAAGGTGAAGCTGCGAAACTGGCCATGAAACTGGGTCACCAGGCCAGTCTGACTGACTTGTTGGCCAAGTTTAAGAGTGCCTTTGGAACTTTGAGGAGACGAGCCACCCTGATGTCCGAGTTTTACAGCACCACCCAAAAGGATGATGAAGATGTCGCTGCTTGGGGCTGTCGGCTGGAAAATATTCTTTTCCAGATAACTGAACGTCAACCCATAGCACAGGAGGAGCAAGACGAAATGCTCAGAACTCGGATGTGGGATGGTCTAAAACCTGTATTGAAGAGTTTGGCGGCGCACAAGTTCGACCTGATCTCCAACTTTGATGAGCTTAGACTCTGTTTGCGGGAGATTGAGTTCGACACTAACAGAGGTAGTGTTGGTGCGACTAACTCTGGTAAGAAGCAGACTGCATCTGTTAAGATGGCTGCCTCTACAGATCAAGTCGTCACAAAGAAGGAAGTGCTTGATCTGAGAGAGATGATGAAAGAGATCAAGGCAGAATTAGCGGAGATGAAGGAACAGCGCCAAGAGTATGCTCAGGTCTATCAACAGCAGCATTACCAGGTTCCAGATCAGAACCCCAATGATCATCGCTATGGCAAGGGCCGTCAGATGACACAGAAAGACCGTTATCAGGGGTTGCCGCTTCAGCAATCTAATTACGCAGCACGCCACACGATCCAGTCTAATGTACCTCCACCCCAAGTTCAACCCAGACAAGACTGGCCAAGACAATTTGACAACGCCCAGGCATCTAGTGGCGCTCCAACATCATGGAGGAGTGATGGGGCTACAGCTTACAGTAATGAAGTTCACTGTCACCGATGTGGAGACCGTGGACACATCGCAGTTGGATGCCGCATCAACCTCGACCACAGGCGGAAACCTTTAAACTGGCACAAGCCTATGGGGAGGGGACACCCATAGGTTTATCACAGCGTCCCACAGGTAAACGGGTACCAGACGGTTTGGTAGGAGCTGCAAACGAAGCGGAGATTCTAATTGAAGGTGTGCCAACCACAGCGTTATTGGACACTGGTGCTACTGTGTCAATTATCTCTGAATCATTTTATAAGACTCACCTACAACGTGTTCCTATAGAATCCTTAGTTGATATTTTAGACATAGAATGTGCTGGCGGCGAGTCACTTCCATATATTGGGTTCATAGATGTGTTGGTCAATGTTAACGGTGCTGGAATTGATTCACCTGGAGGAGTTCACTGTTTGATGCTGGTTGTTCCGGACACCAGATACAACGCCAGAGTCCCGGTATTGCTGGGAACGAATGTCCTAAGCTGTCTCATTGATGATTGCAAGAAGTCATATGGGACCAGGTTTCTACAGAAGGCAGCTCTACATACACCATGGTACCTGGCTTACAGAAGCATTACGTTACGTGAACGAGACCTGGAGCGTAATGAGTGGCGACTTGGCGTAGTGAAGAGTATGGAAGAGAGAAGTATAACTATCCCTGCCAACAGTAGTGTTGGTGTAAGGGGTCGAATTACTAAGGGACTGACGTCACCGGCAGTTTGTGCACTTTTACAGCCTACGTCACGATCAACACTGTCACCCGACCTTGACATTATACCTACCATTGTGACGTACGATAGCACCAGGTCAGATACAGTGGAGGTACAGTTATCTAATGTGACCACACGGACCATCACCATATCACCTGGAGCAGTCCTCTGTGAGCTTCAACCCGTAACCCTTCAAGACCTACCTCACAGAGAGCCTGTCTCCACAGATACCCTTTTTGAGCAAATTGAGATAGAGAATAGGGGCCTAACAGAGGATGAAGTCAAACTAGGACGTGACACCATACTCAAGTTCCACGATATCTTCTCTAAGAATGATGAGGACCTCGGACATAGCAATATGGTGTATCACAAGATAGAGCTGGATGATGAGATCCCTTTCAAACAGAGACATCGCCGAATACCACCAGGGATGTATGAGGAAGTGCGCAGCCATCTGCAACAGCTGTTATCTGCTGGTGTCATCAGACCATCGCACAGTCCATGGGCATCGAATGTTGTGTTAGTGAAGAAGAAAGATGGCCGTTTGAGAATGTGCATCGACTTTAGACAGCTGAACAACAGGACAATTAAAGATTCTTACGCCTTGCCGAGGATTGAGGAACTTCTGGATCCTTTGGGAGGAATGAGTTATTTCTCTGTACTTGACATGAAGAGTGGCTACCACCAGGTAGAGGTAGACGAAGACCACAAACAGCGCACTGCCTTTACTGTTGGCCCGCTTGGATTTTTTGAGTACAATCGCATGCCATTTGGACTCTCAAATGCACCAGCCACATACCAGCGCCTTATGGAACGATGTCTTGAGGGTCTCCATCTTAACGTGTGCTTAATTTATCTTGACGATTTGGTTATCTTCTCGAAGACATACGAAGAGCACATTGAGAGGTTAGAACTGGTGTTTCGTCGGCTGCAGGAGTGTGGTTTGAAGCTTGCGCCAGGGAAATGCAAGTTCTTCATGCGTCGAGTCAAGTATGTTGGATACATTGTTTCTGAAGATGGTATTGAGGTGGACCCGGAGAAGATCAACAAAATAAGTGAATGGCCAATACCCTCCAGTCCAGAAGATGTCCGCCGATTCCTCGGATTCGCTGGTTACTACAGGAAATTCATCAAAGATTTCTCTAAGGTTGCCAAGCCATTGTCAGAGTTGATGCCGAAGTCTGCTTCTAAGAAGACAAAACAGAAGATAACGAGTATGGACTGGGTTTGGGGTTCTGCGCAGCAAGAGGCCTTCAACGAGTTGAAGCAGCGGTTATCCACACCTCCTGTATTAGGCTACGCCGATTACACCAAACCCTTTGAGCTACACACAGATGCCAGTATCCAAGGTTTAGGCGCTGTGTTATACCAACGGCAGGATGACCAACTTCGGGTCATCGCCTATGCAAGTAGGGGACTGAGTCGTTCTGAGAAGAACTATTCTGCATATAAACTTGAGTTTTTATGTTTGAAGTGGTCAATCTCAGAAAAGTTTCATGATTACTTGTATGGGCATGACTTTGAAGTGGTCACTGACAACAACCCTCTGACATACGCATTGACAAGTGCTCGTCTAGACGCTACAGGACATCGATGGCTAGCAGCCCTGGCAAGTTACAATTTCAGCATACGGTATCGACCAGGAAAGTCTAACACTGATGCGGACACACTCTCCAGACTACCGTGGATGGTGAATGAGTTACCGCAAATAGAACAGATCTCTAAGGAGTCTGTTGGTGCTATTTGCAATACTATTCACGTGTCCAATGTAGTCGAGAGTTTGTGTCTGTCAACTGATGCAGTGGAGGAAGAGCCAGAGCTGACAGATAACAGTTGTGATGTTAATGCACGGGATTGGAGGAGGTCTCAAGCAAAAGACCCATCACTTTCCACCGTTATTACCCATTTGAGAAATGGGACGAAACCAGACAGAATGAAGTTCATTGGTGATCAGAGGATGACAACACTGTTGAAACGTTATAGCCAGTTGACGCTAAAGAGGGGTGTGTTGTACCGAGTAACAAATGTCGACGGAGTGCAACAAGAACAACTGGTTTTACCTGTTAACTGTCATTCCTCTGCTCTTCGTGGGTTGCATGATGATGTAGGTCATCCAGGCAGGGATAGAACAATATCCTTGTTGAAGGATAGGTTCTATTGGCCTGGTATGGCGAAGGACGTAGCAACCCACCTGCAGAAATGTGAGAGATGTGTGCGCCGGAAGACACCTATCAACAGTCGAGCCCCTCTCGTCAGCATCAGTACGTCGGAGCCCCTTGAACTTGTCTGTATGGATTTTTTAACTTTGGAACCATCGAAAGGAGGACTGGAACATATTCTTGTTGTGACAGACCATTTTACGCGGTATGCGCAAGCCTATCCAACAAAGAATATGACAGCCAAGACAACAGCCGAGACGTTTTTCAACAACTTTATCGTGCACTATGGGTTGCCGAAACGAATACATTCAGATCAAGGAGCCAACTTCACAGGAAAACTGATGCAAGAGTTGTGCCAGCTGTTAAAGATGGATAAGTCAAGGACTACACCATACCATCCCATGGGGAATGGGATGTGCGAGCGTTTCAACAGGACTCTCTGCGACATGCTCGGCACCCTCGACACAGACAGCAAGAAGAACTGGAAGGCGCATGTAGGTCCATTGGTGCACGCCTACAATTGCACGCGCCATGAAACAACCTCCACTTCCCCGTTCTTCTTGATGTTTGGTCGACACCCACGTTTGCCCATTGATTTGGCATTTGGACTGGACATTGATCCCGAGAAGTCGAAGTCCTTATCCAGTTACACCAAGTCCCTGAAAGATCGACTGAAGCAGGCATATGACTTGGCGGCTTCGGCAGCACGGAAATCCCAGTCCAAGCAGAAAACCAACTTTGATCGCAAGGCAAGAGCGGCTTCCTTGGAGGTAGGAGATAGAGTTTTGGTGAGGAATGTGGTGTTCGATGGTCGGCACAAGTTGGCGGATAAATGGGGAGAAGAGGTGTATGTGGTTCTGAAGCGTCCCAACCCATCAATACCAGTGTTTGTAATTGGTAGGGAAGATGGAGAAGGGAGAAAGAGAACGCTGCATCGCAATATGCTACTTCCAGTCAGCTTTATTTGTCACCAGGACCTGCCGGTACCCAAGCCAAGAGTACGGAAGCCTGTGGCGGTTGAAGATATCAGCAGAGTGCCACCACAACCGAAGCCTAGGCGACGAAAGGTGATTTCTACATCACCAAGGACATCAACATCAACAGTCAACAGTAATTCAGATGACAACTCTGAGGATGAAGACTCCGTGATAGTCGTTACCCAGCCCTCTGAACCTTCAGTATCAGTTGAGATGTCAACCGATAGGCCAGCTGAAGAGTGCCAGGAAGAAGAGGAACAGAGCGAGAATGGTACAGTCGAGGGTGAAGGGGTAAGTAGGTCAGCTGAGGGTACTGTTCCTGAAATTGAACAGGCTACAGATCATTGTCAAGAAGAAGTTGTCACTGAAGTGGAGACCGAGGGGGAGATTGAAACCCAGGGGGCTCAAACACGGCAGTCGAACCGAAACCGGACTCGGCCTGAGTGGATGAGACGTGGGGAGTACGCCCTCTCGGCAGAAGCTGAGACCGAGGGGGAGATGGAAACCCAGGGGGCTCAAACACGGCGAACGACCCGGAACAGGACACAGCCTGAGTGGATGAGACGTGGGGAGTATGCCCTCTCGGCAGTAGCAAATCCAGATTGGTTGAGTCGAGCAAACTATCTTGGTTCTCTCCTAGCTGAAGGGGTGTTTGCTGACCAATCACACAGAGTATCCGATGCTATTCTAGATCTTGTGACAGGCAAGATTAAATGACAGGGACGTCATTTGCCGGCCGGGGGAAGTGTGTGGCCGATGTATATTGTTTGTATTTTAATGTATTTGTAATTTAATGTAATGTAAGCTAATTGTGTGTTAAATATGTGGCAGATATTTCTTAGAGTGTTGGTTCACCTCAAGTTGAATTGCAGTTGGCTTAGGTGTGAGGTAGTACCTATTGTCTAGAGTGGGGACAAGGTTGTCCATTATATAATTGTTAATAGCTTGGGGTTCTTACATTTGTTTTAGATTTGGAGGGAATTAGTTTAGGGAATGACTATTGTTCAGTTGGCTATTTAACTGAGCACCCTCTGATATCACTTGCCACTTAACATGCTTACTGCACAGCACAGGATATGTTTCATGATATTTGTGACCAGATGGACTGACATTTACAGACTGGATTTTGTTCACAGAATATCTGAAGGTTAGTGTCTTGCTGTTTAACATTTTGTCTCATTTTTATTTTGCTATAATATTTTGGTAAATTAGCTATAGAGTTTGTATTTAATTTGAACTATCTCTCGTCCCAGAATGAATGATTGTATGATGTGTGATTGTGTGCGCGTATGGCTATTTGTTGCATAGTAAATTACTGCTACTGGATCATATATGTTGGTAATGCATAAATTTGCTTTACTGTGGCTTAATGTTCTGTACTGTATGTATATTATATGGTTGGATGCTAGGAAATTGTGTTATAATCTAGCCTTATGTTTATTTAGATTTTCTGGTCATTCCTCTGGAAGTGAACTGGATTACATGTAGTTTGGATACACCCCAGTGTCACCCACAGGGTAGGCATATGCCTTATTTATCTTGTGTCACGCATATTCTGTAGTGATTATTCTGGTTTATATATATAATGTGTTCTCTGTAATTTGGCAGCTTACGCTCTATTAAGAAGAATACATTTCATTGGAGTATTTATATAATGGTATATTGTTAAGAGTTATTGCTCTTGACAGAATTGAGATTAATTGATTAGTCTTGACTCATACATATATGAGTTCAATGCAGTATATTATTTGTGAATGTGTAATATTCTATTTCTATGATAAGCCATAACGCACTAAAGATGTATTGTTTATTTGTTACTGTCCGTAAAGATATTATGGTTTATTTGTGTATTTATTGGTATTATTGTTTGTTATTACAGGGTGCCATATTCAACCTTATTCCGACTTATACTGAATAAAGAAAGCAACAAGACTCACACCCCGTAGCCTGTGTTTGGACTTCAATCCTTAATCCTTACACTAAGACCGGTTACACAAGTTCTTCAGTATGGGCTCTCTGCCCCAAGACCACAGGTTACTTAGAGTCGGGAATAGGGTGAGTGAGTTAGGGTTTAACGTCGCGTTCAGCGCTATTTCAGCTATACTACGATATGATTAGCTGGACATATGTGACTATACAGTCCTCATGCAGAGAAAATTGATCTTCTTATCGTGGCAACAGACATGGTACACAAAATGCATGCTGCTCACCCACTTGGGGCAGAGTTGAGAGTATATGCTGCCATAATCGTATACATGCTGCCATAATCGTATACATGCTGCCATAATCGTATACATGCTGCCATAATCGTATATGGCTATGAGTTCAGGGTTACGGTAAAACTTAAAAAACTGCAGTAACGGGTTTTGTTGGGCTTGTCATCAATGAAAATGACTTTATTTGAGTCAAAGATGATAGAGAAAAATTTACAAAGATTTCTCTAATTTATTGAAAATATACGGAGGCGTCTACCATTCAATATCCCACAGGCCAGGCAGCTGTGGTTACATGTTCGTGATATAAATTATGATTTATCGGCTACTTACCCACATATAGACATATAATTCCATCTACATGTCACCGCCACACAGTCATCCCAATCTCTAAATCTCGAGGCCGTCAAAACTTTCATACCTTTATATTCACAGAACCTGTGATTTCCGAATTCTGTAAATGTGAATGATATCAAATCAGTCCCAGTAGAATATGTCTCTCTAAATAAACTTGTCTGAACATTCACTGCAATTAAGGGTGGAAATTCATCCTACTCAAGCATTTGAATGAGAAATTTCACTTAAGTTGATTGAATTCAACTTGAGTGAAATCAGCTTCACTCAGCTTATCAAGGAAGTCGAGTTATCAAGGAAACTTGAGTGAATTTGAACGAATTTCACTCAAACTTTAGTGAATTTCACTCAACTTGAGCGGAATGAATTGCCACTCTTACTTGAGTGAACTTTTTAATTACGTTTTTTACAGAGTTAATATTCAAATATAATGTATTTAAAGCAGCCGATTAAAGAAAATCCGCAGCGATTTGCATTGGATTTAACTCACAGGATCTGAAACAGTCAAAACGCACGATAGATTCTGCGTTGCTGCTTCCCTTTAAACGGTTTAATAGTCCCAAACATTAAGACACCACCCCGAGTTACCTATTACCTACCGATAGAACTCAATATATGTCTGCAAACCAAACACATAAGCCCAGACCAAGTTTACCATTTTACCATGCATATAATAGTGTTGATTACGTTTACGTTTTGCTAATTCATTATCCGAAAAACTTAAAAACTTACTTTGGCCCTTGTAAAATTTTGTTAATATAATGACTTCACCTACTGTATATTTCTCAAATGTTAAACTTGCCTTTTTATTATTTTCCCCTGGGATAGAACAAGCCCCCTGGGGTTTTATTCCCCCAATAACATTCCGGGCAACTACTATCTTGTATATTATTATCTATCATATTCCGAACACCCGATATACACATGTTTGTCTTATATATATATGTTGGTGAATAAAAATTCAATTCAATTCAATTTCAACGATTTCTTTTCTGCAACAAACTGAAATCTACAAAATTCATAATCCCTCACGTTTCAAGTATTTTAAGTAATTTGGTGATGGGTTATAATTATTACATAGATAAGATGGTGAGTTTGTAAATTGCAGTTTGTTATACTCTGCAAAAGGAGCTATAATGCTGAGTCAACCGCGGGTTTTGTTTTTGTTTTTGTTTTTGTTTTTCTTTGGCTCCAAAGTAGATTGAATCGGATAGAAAGGCTTGGAAATTGCTTGTTATTTCAGTATTAATTGATAAATAAATTATATCGAAACTGAATATTTAATTGAAATAATTTTGCTTACCTGATCTATACGTTTTGGCATCCGCGTAGCTACACGATGATTGTACAATTGGTAGTAAAAGTAGTATAGCTAAACTGATGGAAATTATCGTTGAGCAAAAACCCATGGTGACAGACATCTGGTACAATCTAGATTCAAATGTGCAGCGCGGCTCAAAAATCAAAGATAAGCTGTCGACTAAAATTACCGAGATTTATATTCGGAGCACACTCCGATGATTTACGTGGGTGCAACTCGTTTTATGTAAATGAGCAAGCGTTTCGTGCCAACATAAAGGGCTTTCAGCGGATCACTATCCTGTTAGGCCCACCTTCAACAACGATAGACACAGATGTTAAAGTTTGTTCAAACTGACAAGTTTTAAGTTTGCTTTGTTCAATTGTGCGAGATATATCAATACATGACGTATTCGTTACACCTAATAATTTCCTTGCCACTAAAGAACTGAAATTGTACGAATTTATATGAAGGGTGTATTTTTCGAATTTGTATGGAGGTGTCAAAATTTGAAGTAGCCTATTTATGAATTGAACTGAATTAGCCAATATTGTCTTACAACTCAGAACCTTCCTCCATATGATCTGGATACACTTAAACAGGTGGGGGAAAAACAGTCAACAGTTTCGTAAAATAAATAGTCTATAATATCTTCATAGAATATACGTCCACAGTAGGCCTACACAGATGTATTCAGACATCTCCCCAGGCAAGAATTCACCCCTGTGGCTTTTAAAACTCATATTTGCATTCACCAGTTTTATGAAATTAATTTTCCCGAAAAAAAAAACATTTCTCGAATTTTAATATTCCAGTTATCTAGACTATCAAATGAACCATAATATGGAAAGATTCACCAATTTATAGAGTTCATTTCAAAATTAAAATGTTCAAAATTTCGCTAAATTTAAAAAGTTTAGATTTTGTGGGATAACTTGTCAGTACCAATTTATCAGAAGGCGAAACTCCCAGGCGACTAATTGTGTAACTACTGGACCTTATTGTCCCTGCAGCAAAACAATCACGGATACTTACAACTGATTCCAAATGGCTCCAAATGGGATTAAATATACGACACTTTGCCTGAATTCTAATTTGCTCATATATGGGTATATTCAGAGGACATGAGGTCGTGAATCTGATTCGGCAATCCTGAAAATTACTACTGATCTGATAGCTATGCCCATCCCATATTCTGTCATGGTACGGCTTTGTCAGATGAACTATGTCTAGAGATAATGCTCAAACCGAATCTCTATATTAAGAAGCTATGGTGAAATAACATGACATCCAAGAACACTTACAAACCAAACAAAGGTGTTCCACATTAGAACATCAATATGTGTTCTAACGTAACTGTTTTTTAACACCCTTTTGGTGTTCTCGAGGTGTTCCCGAATAAATAAGAACTGCAGTACCGTATTCAGAATCTTTCCATTTAGTTGTATTCTAAACGTGAACACTGGGGTTCAAATTGTAATGTAAACCAGAACACTAACCATCCAGTTTATAACACCAAGTCGTATTTCAATATAAAAGTTTTTTAACACTCTTTTGGTGTTCTAAAAAATAAGCACAGCAGTGTTCAAAATTTGAACATTGTTTTTCTTTTAATCACATTCTAAATGCAAACGCAAATGTTCAAATGGTAATGGCACTGCACACCACTACAAAGCTACGTTTAATACTTGTATCCAAGAAAACATACTGATATGAAGAGGACATTAGTGTTAAAATTCTGAACATCAATGCACAAGTTAAGAACCCAAAACGGATGTGCCAGGCGTCCGAAAATTTTAGTGTGTAACCTTTGATATGACATCACAATAGTTAGAGCCTTCGTCTTCTTTATATCTGTATCATTCCGGAAACTTAGAGGAAGTCAAACCTGTATGTTAAATCCTTCACACCCTGCAGGATTACATAAGCTTTGTCGTGTATTAGACGTGTGAAAGATGCCCACGTGTTGATTTAAGGATCACGTTTTACAATTCAGTTCAGCCTAAACCTGGGCACACACGTACCTATGCAGCAGATGTAGCACCAATAGATGGTGGGTCACGGAGGACAAATATGAGAGAAAACAACAGATCGACGAATGCAGTAGAACTGTCAGAGCTACGAAGACCAATCAGTCACCACCAAAGCGTGATTGAGATTTTCGCGCTGTAAAGCCTGGTACACACGATCGATTTTCCTTGACAATTTTACAATGTTCGACGTAAACTGGTTTGTGTGTATTGCGAAATATGGCAAAATTTCATCTGGCCCGAAAATAACATTAACACCTACCACAGCCAGTAATATCTCTTCGTGTGTATACGTCGTCATCGATCTCCCCCCATGGGGCCCCGGGAATTGACCTGGGATGTCGTGCAGCACACCCCAGATCATGGTAAGAATTGGCCTCAGCTCCTCAGACAGCTTGTCATTAGAGGCGACTGAAATGGGGTAACCGTGGGGTTCCCGGATGTAAAAAAAATCGGACCCAAAGTCGTGATTTGACTGAATATATGCTCATCTGCACCACGTGAACTGTGTAAACGTTGTGGGGTGTTAGAGCCGTATCAATACTGCTAGATGGACTACGACCTCGGGAAAGTTTTTGGAATACCAAATCTTCGGATCACAACAAAAATATCGTGATTTATTTTATCAGACTGCCCCGGATTTTAACTCTAACACGCCACATCAAAAGTAGCTCCTGGTTGCGAAAGGCAGTGATATCATTCTATAATCGAGTATAAGCTGGTATTGTCGAGTACTGCCAGCAAGTAAAACTAGTTACTCGCAGGGGTTTTCATTACAAGCGTCTAGTCCGTCATTCATAATTCCGAGCCGTCGTCCATTAGAGAATATCCGCGTCCATAATCCAAAGACCTATTCCATATTCCATATAACAGTATTAGCACCAAATTCAAAAAGACAATCATATTATACATAAACATAGGCTAGTTTCCTGCAAGAGAGAAGCGGTCAACAGTTTTCAATGATGCCGGCAAGACATCGTGATGTTCCAAAAATATCAAATCCGTATCGCTGATCAGTATTCTTAATCCACAATATTCGTTGTGAAGTCGTCATCTAAAGAATGATGTATCTCAGTCACGCTTTGATTGTGACTGTTCATATGAAGTACCATGAGGGATCTTGAAGTACATGGAGTTCATACGGCCCCTAGCCCAGGTTAAGCGGAATTAGACACAAGTTACGAAACGTAGCGCCATAGATCTTACGCTACGTTCGTATTTTTACTATCAGCATGCGATATGTATCGCCAAATTTGAGAAACTCTGAGTGGAGGCGCTTGGTCCTGTTTGATAAGTTTCTGCAACAATGTTTTGTGACGTTGATTAAAATCGTCACATTTAATTTAACACAGGATCTAGCAAATGCTACTAGCTGAGATATGTATACGCCATATGCAGGTCCCACTGGAATATTACTGTCCAGAAAGGGATAGTTTACGATGTCGAAACTGTAATCATCTCTTTTGTCATAAAGTCGTCAAGAGAGAATGCCCGCTTCATTTTTATAGAGATATAGATCTAAATATGATGTGCCTGTAGGGCTGTCTGTAGTTTCCTTCAAATTCAGTGAAGGTGGATATATATCCTTCACTGCGTCATTTATATAGCGATTATCTACAGCGAGAAGATCGTCTATATAGCGTTTGGTGAATGAGAAGGAACGGGCTTTGAATGGATCGATTTTTGAAAGCGCCTGCATATAGTCATATTCATAAGAGAACAGATATAGGTCAGCCAACAGGGGTGCACAATTAGTACCCATTGGAATACCTATATGCTGCTGATATATTGTGTTGCCAAATTTCACATACATATTTTTAATTAGAAATTCAAGCAACTCTATAAACAAAGAAACATCCCATGAATGATATCTCTTGTATGTAGTAGAGCTAAAGAATGCTTTATGGCTTCCGACATTAATATAACTACGATCAGTTTTCTTGAACACAGATACTATTAACGAACTTAGACGGTCAATAAGGTCCAGATCAGGGATTGTAGTATAGAGAGTCGAGAAATCCCATGTGGATACATGTCTGTACGGTATGTGACCTTTAGCATCAGGTTCTTCCGTAAGACATTTTGAGTTTTTCAATATCCACATACATTCAACGCCAGAGTTCTTAGAAATAGTGGCGCAATACCTTTCCCAAAATGCTTTTACCTCCTGAAGGGCCCTCGTCAATAGGGTTGAAAGAAGCTTGGTGGTGCAGCTTCTAGAACCAGCTATGAATCTAGCTTTGTATGGTGATTTATGCATTTTGGGAGTCCAGTATAGTTTTGGTATGTCATTATGATTGGTTGGAAGACAAATACCTCTCTCCCTGAGAAACTTTTTGTAATTGTTAAATAAATCTTCCAGAGTAAATGCAGTTTGGGAGTAAGTAGGCGTATTTGATGAAGATATGTCTACACTCAATTCTTTAACCAGCACCTGGTAGTAGTAATATTTACATATGAATATTATATTATTCGGAGCTTTGTCTGCTGGGACTATGACGAATTTACTCTGGAGATTTGCTAGAACTTCTTGCGAATTGAGGTTTCTCAGTACTTGTTTTGCTTGGGGAAGAGTACTACTGTCAATATGGCGGATTGTTTCAACGACCTTACTCTTTGTGAGGTCCAGCCAATCAGCGAGTGCTGTAGGTTCAACTTTTTCTCGCCTAGACCAATCAATAACGTACTGTTTCAATGCAGACAGGACTATTTTCTGGTCGGCCTTCAGATTTATTCTTCTTGGCTCTCTATATTTAGGTCCTTTCATCAGGAGTAATTTCAGATCCTTATCACTCACCACATCAAGGTCACCAGTCACAATACGTTTGCATGGTGTATAGATAAAGTTCGACAATTCACAATCACAACTATAGCCTCCTGACGTGTATAAGTTCCAGTCAAACTCCTTGACAGCATTGGAGTAATTGAATATTTTGGTGGCTATAGATTTAGTATACTTATATGAAATGCAAGGAGGTTCTGTGAACTTAAAATAGTTTGGTACAGCGTTGCGTACCTCTGGATCATTCAGGGTTCGAGGTAAATTAATGATGTCTAGTCCTTTATCTAAGTAGTTGAGTTTCAAGAAAAGCCGATCTTGAGATGTTTCGATTATGTTCACTGGACGATACAACCTTTATGGACACGTAGCTAAAGACACGATTTAGCCTCCAAATGACACAACCCTCTTCGAAGCTGCACGATATTGCGTTGGCGGGCGTTACTTTCCATAAAAGCAAGCGCATCCCAATGACTAGCATAGCCGGCGAACATCACAGATGCAACACCAAATGGCGCCTTCTGATTGTATAAGATGCGTCTGATACATCCCATACTATTACGTAAACACACCCAACGTGGCGCCCCCAGCGTGGGCGTGATGTGATGAAGGGAATAATAAACTATATGGAAATATGTGAACGTGTAGATCTTTCTTTCTGTCATCTGTCTGCGTCAAATCATTAAGACATTACGGGACGAGGAACTTAATCCCTATCGTTAGACTGACGGCAGCTTCACTGCAAACCACGTCAGTCAGACTCATCGAGCGCTTCAATATGACACCCCAAACAGCCCATTTGGATCACGGAAGGTCTACCTCTGCTCCAAAAGATTTGTACTACTGCCCGACTGCGCATGCGCAAATTGACGGTAGTTCCACTATAAACCACACCAGTGGGACTCTCACTCACGCGCGTTTCAATATGACACCTCACGCGACCCTTTTGAACCAGGAATGGTCCACCGCTAATTTAAAACGTCCACTCAAATTCCCTATTCATATTACAGCGCTCGAGCAGACTGACGACAGTACAACTACATTCCACACTAGTATAACGCTACCCCACGAGCGCTTCAATATGACACCTCATACGACTCATTTGGTCCAGGGATGGCCCACCTTGACCCCAAATCGTCCACCCAAAGGCCTTGTTTCCACAAATACAAGAAAGCCCATACGCAGATTGACACCGGAAATCATTGACCGAACGTGACCTCGCATCGGAGGTGTCCTTTGACACGAAAACCACGCGTCAGGAAGTGACGTCATTCTTGATAAGTTGTCAAATAAGCTTGTCTATCCGCCACCAAACATGACTTGTCTTCCATATATTTCAAGAACAAGCTTGCCTGTCCGCCACTAGACCCGACTTGTCTCCTTTATATTTCAAGAGCATACTCGACTGTCCACAACCAGATCTGACTTGTCCTCAATATATTTCAAGAACAACCTTGCCTTTCCAACACTAGGCATGCTTTGTCTCCAATATAATTCGAAAAACAGGTTTGCCTGCCCACCACCATATATTTTATTTGCTTTACCGTTTATCATACAGACATTGTTCAGTACTTTAGTAATTTGAAGGGGGCGAAAACAGTACATGGACTAGAATCAGAGTCTGACTTCCGGTTTGTCTTCTCAAGTCTTGAACCGCTTAACGCTAATTAACTGCGTGATTTGTTTAGATATAATAGCCACAGGTCAGTTTGTCATACTGTGTCCAGGTCAGTACTTTACCGCGAGGCTTCATCTTTGAGAAAACTACTATTCGGACGGAACACTGCAGCACTCAAGATAACCTTGTAAATTAGTGTCAATTTTACCTGCATGATTCGATACTTGAACTATATTGAATAAAAGGGAACTAATAAGCTGCATCTTTAGTCATGGTATCATCACGACACAGGTGTGTGTATCTATTTCACCATCGATACAGACAATATTATATTACAGAGGTATTGTCAACAGCTTGTTTGTTCCATCCTGATCAGTTTTAAAGAAGAATAATTACCACCTCATATTCTACAACTTTAAATTGTCTCCGAGTCTTGAAATCCTAGAGCAACACTAGTTCGAAATCTGGAATCGTCTGAGGATTTGTAGAGAACAACCCATTGAGTTATACCAAGTGCACATGCTCTAACATCATCTGGTGTAACCCATAACAAGTCTACAATGGTGCAGAGAGTCAGAGGTCACGTCCGGTCACAGGGCATGCTGTATGGAGTGAGTGAGTGAGTGAATAGGGTTTAACGTCGCTTTCAACATTTTTTCAGCTATATCACGACGGGGAAGGGAAGGGAGGGGAGGGGGAAGGGCAGGGGTACCTACTTGTAACAGAGCAGATCTAATGCTGCCATTTTATAGTGCTGTCCCACTGAAATATCATGCCGTAGGCAGACATGACACCCCACTCAGTCACATTATACTGACACGAGCGAACCAGTCCTTGTTCTATCCTCTTAATGCTGAGCGTAAGCGAGGGAGCAACAAGTTCCATTTTTCAAGTCTTAGGTATGACCCGGCCTGGGCATGCTGTATGGTCCGTTAGTGTTATAATATGCCTCGACCTTTATCATGGTATGATATCTCTTGGGGATTGTAAACATGCAAAATGGTCAGTCCGCCGATTGTCAGTTCAGGTCAAGGGGAATTGTCCCGTTTTCTCTACAAGCCCATTACAGAGTATTCGACGTCATGCTGACGTACGGCGCTTTTCCATTGAATTTGTCCTGGCCTGTCCAGACTCGCCCGATATCCTACAGAGTGATTACAAGCGTCTAGTCCGTCATTCATAATCCAGCCGTCGTCCATTAGAGAATATCCGCGCCCATAATCCAAAGACCTATTCCACATTCCATATAACAGTATTAGCACCAACTTCAAAAAGACAATCATAGTATACATAAATACAGGCTTGTTTCCTGCATATCAGCATGTTATCTGTATGGATCTGTTATCAGTGCAATCATGATAGAGATAAGAGGGAGAGAGAGAAAATGAAGATTCAACGTCGCGTTCTGGTAGAAATAAAACGGCAAAGACATTAGGCCTAAAGCAGAACAATGCGTGGCCATCGCAATAGACGTCCTGGTTGATTTGACCCATTGTCGCATAGAGGCTCTGGCAACTCCCGGATGTAACTTGGCAGTTTTTTAATCCGGTTGGAGAGGCCTTGAAGGGAAACAAAGTTGATATTGAAATGCTTGGGGTAGAAGGGGTTGTCCGCATATGCCCTGTTGAAACTGGTGTTCCTACACCGCCTATGCTCCGCCATCTGGGCAGATCCCAAAGAATTTTTTTTTTGTGGTTGGTGACCAGATACTGAGCAATCTTGTGAGCTAAATTGATGTATGCCGTGTCAGATTTGGGGAATACGAATTTGATAGGGCTCGATTCTGTAATACTGAAGAGAGGGAGATGTTCCACTCCTTGTTCCTCTTAAGCGTTGGTCTGGCTCGTAGATACGGTCCACAAATCAAATGCACTGTTGGTGGAAGGGCATGACTTTGGATGGATGTCCTGAGACTATGGTTTGAGGTCTCGGGGTGCAGATCTTTTATTCCCATCGTCTCGTTGTGCTTTGGTGACCAAGATACCTCCCGCTTCTTTGACCCGGCTGAACGCATCACCCAGTGCTTGCATAACACTTCGGACAATTTGTTTTTCGACCGCTTTCACTTCACGCATCACCAGTGGTAGGAAAGTATTGACGATAAATCCGAGTATGTTTCCCAGTCCATGATGTTGAATACTTGTGCCGGTAAATACAGGTAACCCACCTCCGGCTTGTTTGGTGTAATAGTCCAGTTGATAATCCCAACAGCAGCTGCCGCTACCGCTAAAGCCCGAGAACCAACTGGAACTTTTGTGTCCGTTGTACCTCATGTCCATCTAATTGATGGGCTTCATCCTGTTGGTCTAGTTCTGGGCTCTCGTTTGATTTGTCATCGGATTATGCATGGCCATCTAGTACACGACAGGCGTGTGGTGCTAACCTTCGGGGAGTTTAAATGTAGGTATTGCTCTTGTACATGACTTTGTACCAAACTGTGTTCTTTTGCATGTTGTACCATGTATACGGTTACTAGATATCCACCAGGCCACATTATTCACGATCACCCAGTGGGAAGGGTGTGGCAGTTGGGTGGCGTAATGGGCTACGGTGTTGTCTGGGAACAGCTCGGCTGAGCTATTGATAAGCAGCGTGAGGTAAAACATGACTGATGCGTCCCACATCAGACCCTTGTATTAATAGATGTTCCAAGCCTAAGGAGTCCGGGATTGATGGGCACGAGTCGTGGGCCTCGAACGGAGTGGTGTCTGCTGCTGCATCCAAGCCCAACGCTGGGGATTTCCGACCATATCTAGTGGAACATGCATGTCTGTCAACTCTTCAGCAAAATCCTGCCATCCTTTATAGTCCAATTGTGACTCGCGTTGATACATCATTCACCAAATCCGCCACATGAATGCCGGGGACCACTTGGTTCTGGACCAGATGATTACTTCTCATTCCAGGCCGTGTTCGGATTGTTTTTCAACCGCTAAAGCAACAAGCCACCCATACTCTGGAACGTAGTGGGTAATCTCGTCAAGATTTCGTCTGCTACACAGTGGGGCTGAGGGCGCTATGCCTGGCAATTGCGGTTGTGGGACAAGCTGTGCTGGCTGTGGGTTCATACTCCATGTATGGATCACGATCGAGACAATGCATACAATGGTCAAATCTGGTGACAACAATATATCTTTGCCTTTTCAGCTGTACAAAGACTCATTCAATAGCTTCCTACATTAAGTATCTACCTGGCTATAGGAGTTGCGCTGGCTTTGTCACAGACGCTGGGGTTTATCTTGTTGAGGGGTCTTGTATTGGTCTATGAAGGTGATATACCATTCAAGCGCCTGATAGTACTGTTGTACTTTCCCACTGTCGCTTAAATCCTGTCGTAAAATCAGACCCATATCTTCATCGAGCGTATTCAACATCTTTACAGTAAATGGGATCGGGTATGAAGATTACAGAGTTTGAAGCAGGCGTTGGTAGACTAGTGCCATATTGGTTATATGTTCCATCATAGTCCGAAGAGTCCACCCAGTACTGGGCCTATCATGTTGGTGTCAAGAAAGCCGTCATATGACTTCTTGTCAGTTTGCCAGCATCATTTTCCGCCACCCGTTTAATGTTGCGCTTAATTATATACCTTTTTCTCTTAGACTTTCGAGAAATTTGTTCTGCACCAGGGTTCGGATCTTGTGCTCGACTAAGTTGGGCTTCTGAGCGAGGGTGAGGGGTACGTTGCCTTTTAACACGTTGTACCTGACCTCACATAGTGTACAAGGTCGTATCCGCTCTATGAACAATGATCCGGACCGAGTAGGATGCTTCCATACTCAAGCGGACACCATGCATAACTAATCCCTGCCCTCTCAATTGTTTTCTAGGACTACAGAGACAACATGAACAAGGATGGTGTGTCCTATATATTTTTTATTATCCCCTCCATCACACACAACCTCCAGTTGAGGGAGCATCTGTGGTGGTGGAGGGTGGCTTGCTGCAGGTCGAACAGCATATACCCATGCTAGGGTTTGTAGTATCTTCAAGGCTTCCAACACAAAATGGGCGCGGCAGGGTACATTTGTCTCGCCAGGTACAGCGGTTGAGCAGTGTCTCTCGGGTTTTTAAACACCTAGTTAGCGGGCACTCACACTAATGTTCCGAAGTTCCCTGTTCTTACTGAACAAATTCGAATGTAGATGATGCTGAGTCACCGATGTTGACTGCCTTTGGTAAAGAGGTAGGTCACCTTTCGCCAGGAGATCAACGACCACCAAAGTGCCCCGGTTCCGAATTGGCCAGTTGGATAGGCCTTCAACGAACATGATGTGGGCATCATCTCCTATGCTACCTGCCATTCTCCGTAACACCACACAACCCGGTCAATGGGTGATGTAATCTTGCTGTCGGCATATTGAACGAGTTTCTGGTCAGGATGCCAAGGTATGTGACCACCTGGGGTCCATGGTTGGAGGTGTATATTCTGACATGGTAATCCACTCTAGAAAATTTGGTAAGAGTGTACCGGGGTTGGTGGAGTACAGGTGTGCGCAACGAACCTTGGTACCATTGTCGGTGCGTTAGTGCGTTCACTGTGAGTAGAAATATACAGCTGATCTTCGGGTACAGTGGTCACTGTACTACTTGGTGTGGGGTTCGATCAGGTCTTTATACCTTATGTAGTGGAACTGTCAGAGGTTTGACTGGTGCTAACGTGCAGGGAATTTGTAGGGCTGTCCTACTTGCACTCACAGCTGGTTGCTGTGTCACAGGCCGGCTGAGTAGAGAGCTGAGGTACGCTATGTCATAATTACAACGCATATAAGGGAAGTGGGAAGAGGTGCCGACATACTGACACCCCCAAAACACACCCAATACAAGATGCCCATCAGGGTTAGCAATTAGCCCGGAAACATCGGCTGGAGGGGTCTAATTTACTTTGTATTGATTAATTATTGTCGACCCTGTGATAGAAATAATTTCACCCCCCCCCCCCCAACTCAAACTACCACAGCTAGAATTTGTGATTTAGGGTAGCAATGCCACCAAAAAGTCCACTTTTGCTTTGCGCTTATTGAGATACGTTGTGTTCAGAGGAAGTTGCACTTGGTCCATAACACTATGTTCTTGGTCGAATGTAGAATGAATGTTGACTGATGTGGTTCCTTGTTTTAAAGCCGTTTCAGCTGGTTGGTCGGGAACCAGGTATTGAACGTACCTAGCTAGCCTTGATATTTCACGAGGTGCACCGCCTTACCCCACTGTTGTTTGGTTTTTAGGATACGTTCCACGGTGTAGTAGTCTAGCAGTGTTTTCACCACAGGCTTTCATTCCTTCTCATAAAACGTCCCTTCCAGTGGCTCCCCTTGATGGTCTTCCAGTTCATACATTCGCGGTTAATGGGATAGCAGCATTTAATCATGAAGCGTCCATCGCTCCAGGTAACTCTTCTCGAACTTGCCTTTGGCTTTACTGATCCATACAGGACCCCCATTCTTGAACACCTCCTTCGATCGTGGGCGTGGTTGCATGGCCTAACCAAGACATGACGAACTTTGTGACGTCGATGGGTGCTTCCGGAATACTCCGTTGATATGCTCGATTGTTACCTTCGACCAGCTGGGGGGAGGATATAGACATAGACATACGAGGATTTGCGACCTGTCTTGCAGATACACTTGTAAGCAGCCACGAGATTCTCCCGTTTTGATCCGGATGGGTACGACTCAAGCATACTTCAACAGGATTGCCCGCCTCTCGTTTAGCAAAGGCACCCGTATGCCCTTGCCATTGGGCATCTATACCTCGACAATGACCTGGTTCTATTTTAACGGAACCAGCTTGAATATCAGTAAGTTTGTTTTCATTTTCAAGGTACCAGAAAAGGCGAGCATTTATCACTCGTTCCATTGTTTTACAAACACAGACGGTCAATGAAACTGAACGATAATTACCCAACACAGCCAGCCAGGTTTTGGTACTGGTATAACACTAGCATTATAGCATGACGGTGAAAAGTCTTCTGTCACCCAAAAGTCTGTTAAATATGAGTAATATGGTTTCTAGGAAAGATTCCGGTGGATGTTTTAACGTCGATAATGAATATTATCAGGGTCTGCAGCAGAATCGTTAGCCTTCACGAGAGAAGCATGTAGTTCGTTCATTGAATTACAACACATATAAGGGAAGTGGGGAGAGGTACCGACATACTGACAGAGCTACATGACTTCACAGTATAGTCTTCTGGTTAACCTATTCTAAAGCACATACCAAGAATCTAATGATTCGTGAGATATGTTGTATCTCAAGTACGCCTTTATTGTACCTGTTCATGTGGCAACTTGGATGACATTACCACACGGCCCCTAGCACCGGCATAAGCAGCATTTGATACAAATCTAGAGAGCTATGATGGAAATGCTCTGACAGCTCGTATATTGGTAATTGGTGTGCTGTGTCGCTGTGACAAGTCGTACACTGGGGATTGCTGAGCTGTATCGTCGTCAGATGAAAATGACGGCATTTAACACAAAAGACTAGTCTGTAAGGCCCGATGTCGACCCAGCATCAACTTCCCAAAATGCCAACATATATCAAAGACCAAAAGGGCTGTACAGGGAGCGAGCCTCGGGGACGAAACGTCCACTAGCAAAATTTCGCCATATACAGGTAAAAATTACAACACATATAAGGGAAGTGGGAAGAGGTGCCGACATACTGACAGAGCCACATAACTTCATAGTATAGTCTTTTAGTTAACCTATTCTAAAGCACATACCAAGAATCGAACGATTCGTGATATGTGTTGTATCGCAGGTACGCTTTTATTGTACGGTACCTGTTCTGTGGCAACTTGGATGACATGACCACACGGCTCCTAGCACCGGCATGAGTAGTATTAGATTGAAAACAAAGCATTATAGCCTTCACGGTTACTGGAGGAAAAGTTTGTTTCATTCTTCTCTTCCCATTTGTGAAAATTCCACAAAGGTCATCATGAACGGACGAAGTCAATTTCTTGAGTACAGGAAGGTCCCAAAATTTGCTGAATAGGTTTCATGAGCTGAGGACAAATGTGTATAAGAACCATCGTTAAAAACACAAAAAGAATTATTTGGTATAAAATCTTCAAGAATTTTTCCTTTACAGTTCTCTTCATCACCCATCAATGAACAACGTTTATGGAGCAGATATTAAAGATTCTGAAGTTCACTAAGACGGAGACCCCCATTAAAGGTATGTACACCGTGCATAATTTGAATACAGAATTCGAAGTAACACGAACTGCTACGGCTTGTAAATCAGTCTTTAATTCAATAGAACTATGTAAATCGTCCATTTTAACAAGTATTGAAGAGCCGCCTGTAGCGTTTCCATGCTCTTCCAAAGCATAGGAATGATAAGGTGTATATTGCGGTAATTCAAATGTATTTATATCTGCTTCTTTGAGAAAAGGTTCGTTCAACCAGAGAGCTGATGGTTCATAATCCCGAGTCAACAACTGAAGTGCATTTAAATTTGGCCAAACTCCTTTGCAGTTCCATTGAAGAAGGGTTGAAAACTGAGCCAACACACAAGACCAAACAGACTAGGACATAGAGTGTCAACTTAAGCATTATGGAAGTTTAGTTAAAGGTCTTTTCCTCTGGTTTTTCTGGTCCTTTTTCTATTCTTCTCGCAACTGTCCTTTGCGAACTCATCGCAACTGCTGCATAGCTGTCTTTATTGTAATAATTTTCTTGTTCTCTCTTCAACTCACATTTTTTTTCGACCTCTGGTTGAAGGAAGTCTTGTCGGGTCGCTCATTATCACAAGTTTTATCTAGGTGTTGAGCAACCGCGTTATTTTCTGGAGTGGACTTCATAGGTGTATTTGTGTTGAGAATGGAGTTATCAATTTCAACTTCACCTGTTTTTCATGGTAATGGTAGCTCATTTCTAGTATCATCTTTGGTGAGCTAAGTAATCACATCAGCATCTGAGCTGAAGTTCAAGTTATTACCATAATGCACAGGTGTATGTTCACTACGACTGTCGTTTACATCGAGTATGGTAGTATCTTTGCTGAGCATTTGATTTTCGTTAACAACACTGTCGTTCTCTACTTTGGACAGAGAATCAAGAGTTTGAACTGTTTTTTAAGATGGCTTGTTAGGGCCAT